>VCRD01001553.1:0-48922 GCA_006783055.1 Trinorchestia longiramus | reverse complement strand
TAGAATACAGAATATAGAATATATATATATAATATATAATCTAATCACCTACCGGAATCCAGAATTAATATATTTGTAAAACAAAGATAGTTGTGTTAACTTTGTGGAGAAGCAAAGTACGAGTATATATGTCTAACTTGTACTAGTGTTCTGCAGTTTTACAGTATCTTGAAAAATTCTTGACGGGTGTCTGCCCGGTTTTCCATAATTGATATAATTATGAAGCTCATGAGTACACGCAAGTAAATGTGTTTGCAACAGAAATATGTATGATGCTTTTCGATTAAACACAAATTAATATGTAGCAGATACCTCATGCTAGCTATTTCATACTTCATATCTTAGTGCAGTGTGCATGAGTATGAAGGATGGAACCGTCGTAGATCAAAGTATAATGAAATAAAATATGGCTATAGACACGAGCAATTTGTTTCATTTTTTGGTTGCTAATACCACTTCGGAGTCAACGAGTTACCACGTTACCTCCGATGGCCTGGCCGGTGTAACTCTTCACTTTGTACGCATAGTCACTAGAAGGATCTGAAAAAATTACAGAACCTAATCTAAGTGGTCCACATACGTACCACTTCGGAGTCATCGTGTTAAAGCGATATTCAAAAACTTCTCAGGCTCTTCAATTATGGGACATGTGTCCTCTAAATCGAGTTCTCGTCACTCGGTGCGTAATTGTTTATATTCTTCTTTCTATGCAATGTTGAGGAATGTCAAGGGAAGAGAAAAATAAAGCATGGTTCCCCACACTAACGTCATCGGCATCAATTGCTTTAAACAGGTTTAAGTTTTTAAATGTATCGTGCGACAAAAACTTGTCAAGTCTTTGCTTCTTTAATCTTAAATAAAAGTTCAAGAAATTTGAAATTGCTTCAGGCCTTTGTCAGCAATTTTTTCAAATTTTCAACAGTTTACTCTGGTACCGCGGTGGATTTGATCAATTTGAAGGCAAATTGAAGGATCATCGACATGAATTTTCGATAATTCCTTATTGTTAATTGTTTCTCTTTTTATGAAGTACCTGAGAAAAGCCTTAACGCTGCTAATTATATAGCTCTTTAATTTGTGAATTCGAAAAGTCTAGGCTTAAAATTTAGTATGTCGTTTATTAATAGTTAATAATATCAAACCTAAAAATGAATAACATCTCATTCTGGAGGCTTCGTAATTGATCTAATATTGACGAAGAAGATTTGACATTATCTTCTAATTCTGGTGTTGTGAAAAACTAAATGAGAGCCCCGATGTGTTGTAAATAATTACAATAAATACTTTCAACAACCTCCATAGTCATCTAATTGTGCAGAAGTTTTTTTCCACCTCCTGCTGGTCTTTATATTTTTATTTTATTGTAATCTGGTCTACACCAAACTTGTTCTTCAGTTTTTCCTGTTTGCCGCGACCGACCGACGCCCTTCATCTTCATGCTTCCATAGCATGCGTAGAACTAGTATAATAAAACTAATAATATACAGTATAATGAAATATTCTCTTTACAACTTGTTCAAGAGACAACCATCTAGTACAACTAACACGCAAATCTTTTTACGATTATTAATAGTACACTTCTGAAATCCTTTATTTATATTAACTCTCTACAGCCCAATTTTTTTAGATGACCAATACTTTTCTTATCAGGCACATAAATTCTTTATCCCTTTACAGCCCAGATTAATTTTTAGAGGATTAATAATTTTTCAGACACATAACCTCTTCATGCATCCCTTAGGTCATATTTAGTGAAACAAAATGACAAATTCATACAGGATTGAGTCTACCGAACTCTGTACGCTGGGCAGTAAAGTATTAACCCTTTAGCGACCAATATGTTTTTCTAGTTTTTACGTCTAAGCTCACAAAGACCGTCTGTACACTGATGCAATGAAGCACGCCGAGAGCCAGACAGCCAAAAAAACGACGCTGTAACATGCCGCCGCGTTCAAACCTAGGAGCAACCTCATATTGCGCACTGTTTAATTATTAGAACAATTCTCCCAAAGACCATGAAAGACGACCGAATTGTCCTTTTAGTCGCTAAAGGGTTAAGGCACTGAGGGCTTTGTGGAAAGTGTGGATAAATATTCCGAGCTAAATCTTCTGACTCGTGCGAAGTTCTATGGATGCTCTGGAAGCATGCAGGTGAAGTTCATCGGTCGGTCGTGGCAAACTGGAAAACTAAAAGAACGAGTTTCGGGCCGACTACATAAAAATAGATAAAAAGGACAGTAGGAGGCGGAAAAAAGCGCTTGCGCATAATTAGATGGCCATGAAAATTTTTGGAAGTATTGATTGTGATCATTTACAGTGCTTTGTAATCACAAATGTGTCCAGTTTTTAAATTGGTTGTACATATTTCCATAGATATTTTACAATCATATATGTACAGGACACACATATATGTATAGATTTATTTATATACATATTTTTTATTTTGCCTTTTTTTTAAAATACGTGTTTCTTTTTATTTTATTTTGTTTCTTTAGTTTTTTGTTCATATAACAGCATGCACACTGTTCAGGCTATACAAATGTAAAGCACAACAATATACATATAATTATTATTACGATCATTATTTTATTCTTCAATTTTGTTATCTACGTATTTATTTCTTTATTTATATTTTGTTTATATATACATATATATTCATTTCCTGCAGATACTCTTATTTATAAATATACATTGATACTTCATTTATACAGGGTGCAACAACAAAACTTCCTTTTTTCAAAGCGCTTTGCTTTAAAAAAAAGAAGTTAAGTTGAAGTTGAATGACAAAACCCTGAACATGTTCGACCGAGGAAGGTTAGCTTTGGGGTGCATGTGCATTGAATGGCACAAACACCCTTGAAAATATATTGCCAGCACCATTCCCTTTAGCGGATGTTGAACTCGACTTTTCACCCAAACTTGCATTGTCGTTTGCAAAGATGATGAGACTGTGATGAGGAATGCCGTGTTTTTCGAAAAAAGTTACCAATGCATAAAAATCTTTTAGAATTGGTTTTTTACCTCAGTTGAAACTAAAAATTTGCCCACAGTTCTCTGCACATCAGAATCATAGTACTTGGTGAGCACAGCAAGTTGTTTGATAGGAGAAACATCAGTAGTTTCACCTATAACGAGCCAAAATTTCGTCTTATTCAGTATTAAAAGCAGATCCTTTGAATAACATTTACCAATGACGGCTCAAAAAAAAATGTAACTTTAGTTCGGCATCATTTAATACCTGTACCGATTCGTCGCACATATTGACGACTAATCCTAGTAAATGATCCAAAATAGCCATTGGTAAGCTTTGCTCTGCTACAAAGCCATAACGGGTACTTGTGGGTTATCTGTCACCACTATTAATTTATGGCTTCCTTTTGATGTTCAGGTTAGGTTAGGTTATGTTAGCTTTAGTGCCTCCAGAATAAAAGGATTGTTGTTGTTTTGTGACAAATAAATAACTGGAGTTAACCTAACCTAACCAAACATCAAAAGGAAACCATAAATTAATAGTGGTGACAGATAACTTACAAGTACCCCACAAAGTTACAGTTCAGCAGCAGATATTTTATTTACACCTCTTGATGCCGTACTGTGTTGTACAATGTCACTTTCTTCAAAACATTTACTAAAGTTACGGTCATTTTTTAAACGTTTCATTTTCATTCTCTTTACTTACTTGAATCCACGCTGAAAATCTTTCATCTTCTTGCCAATGTCTTCTAAACTCGCGTGTATAACTTTCAGTTACCTAGAATTTTTTCTTCTCTGGTGTACTTTTTATCACTTTCAGTCATATAACAACTTCCTTGAACTCATTGTGAAACTATCGGCACAAAACTCTACGTAAAGTACAATGAAATGACAAAACCGTACAGAGAGAACGACACGCACCGCATAATTTTCAAGCGCTCGTCGCAAAGTAATGAAGTCAATGCTGCCAGTTGCCACTGCCACATCTGCTCTCGGATCGCAAAGCGCCGGAAAGCAGTGTCAGTGCAGCATAACAAAATGAATTTTAAAACGAGTTTCTGATATTCAATTAATCCAACAGTTATTATTATTGATGTAAATTGAATAAGGACCAACTTCTGATGAAATTGTATCACAACAAAATTAGGACGTGCCAGTAAAGAGTGACCCTTTTTTGAGAAATGTCGTGAGGAAAAGCATTACACCTCTTCTACAGTGAAAGAGAAGTTCGTGCTCACAAGTACATTGTGGTTAATGGTGCATTGTGGTGTCAGTCGCAAATACCATGCATGTCGTTAGCAGTAGAACCCATTCCCTCTTTTTGGACAAGAATTTAGCCTGATTACAATTATTTGAGATATCTTTTTCGGCAATAGCTCTTTTTGAAGATTAATGTAAACTAGCAGGACCCGCGAATAATACGTGGTTAGTTCAGTAGCATGAATTTACAGGTAGTGAATAAATTTACAATCATTGATTATATGATTCAACAACTTTGATGTCATCCTAGAAAAATGAAACTACTATAATGTAACACAGGACATGTGTGTATGTATATATTTTTATATTCTGTTTCTCCTGTTTTCTAGAAATTGCTGTCTCTCCACATCATTCATATCATTTCGACTTTCTTGATCTCTATTTCTCATGATTTGAAGATGCAATTCTCGCTCCTCCTGACTCATATTCATCCTTCGCTGTTGAATTCGTAGTTTGCTTCCATCACGAGTTGCTTGCCTTTCGTCTTCTCGCAAGCGCTGTCGGCTCCTTCTTTGTCGCTCTCTTGCTGCTTCTCTTTGTTCTCTCATTCTCTCCTCCATTGTTTTAGATGAGGGGTGGGCAAACTTTTCAATGCAAGGGCCACGTTCAAAAATTCGCAATTTCATGGGGCCGCATAGTACCATAAGCAAGGTATTGTCGGTATCACTGATACGCTAGCAGCACTTTTTGAAATTTCAAAAAATTCAAAAATTTCAAAAATTCAAAACAATTAAAAAAACTTCAAAAATTCAAATAACCGACAAAATATCAAAAATTTTAAAAATTTCGAAAATTCAAAAAATTCAAAAAATTCGAAAACTAAAAAAAAGAAATTTTTTAAGCAATTTAAAAAATGAAAACAAAATTAAACAATAAAAACAACTAATATATTCAAAAACTCAAAAATTCGAAAAATTGAAAAAGTGAACTGTTTGAAAATTCACAAAATTAAAAACATTAAAAAGTAATTTAAAAAATAAAAAATTAAACCATTTAAAAAAATTCTAAAACCAAAACATTCATAAAATTGCCAACCCAAAGTAACGTAATGTAACGTGACCCGACCCCAACCGTATAATAGATATCGCAATGAAGGGTGTGACGCACAGGTACGATAGTCGTAAGTGTATTAATATATAGATCATGACACCGAATTCAGAGTTTTAAATTCCACTGGTTAAAAAAAAGATATATGTTGTTGTGAATCAAAAGCAGGTTAAAAATAGATTGAACCAACAGTGACTTCTATAACTGACTCTAACTTCATCTGGCTTGTGACTTGAGTCACACCAACCATAACAGACAACCGCAATAGGGTTGAGTAAACTTTAAAACAAGGTTATCTTTTAGAATTACCTAGATCCACACGTAAAAAATCACGATCTTTAATAAATTTTTATTTTAATTTGCCAGTGGACGCGGGTTTTGCGAAAGAGTTTCCCCATTGATCACTGATAAAGGGCGGCCTTTGGTATCCACAATACAATGCTCACAATACATACATGTATACCCTACGAAATTTCCTCTTATCTAAATCCGTGAGAGCGTCTATTATACAGGATGGCCCATTAGTAAGGTACCTTTTTAAAACTATTTCAAGAAAATCACAATTCCGAAAACAATAACTCAATTTCCAAAATCTTTAGCCTCATACTAAGTGGCAGCCAGGTTACTGGTCAAACTAATTTAAAGCATTTCTTTTCGCATTATCGATTAAAAATATCAAAGCATCATGATGAATTTCAACAGAAAAAAGTCCAAATAAAATTTCTATTTGTAAAAATAAACCGATTGTGTATTCTGGATGCCATAATGCAAGTGAAAGGGAATTGAATTGCCACAGAAAAATAATGCAATAGAATGATTTCTTGTATTTCATAAGCTTTATCCTTCTTGCTATCAAAGCTATCGATTAGAAGAGTGTGACACACGGACAGACAGACGGACGCAGCTTTTATTATAATATAGATTAGAATCGTTTAGAACTAGGCTACCTGGAACTCTGCCTAAAAAAACCCTGCAAGCACTGCGAGTGCAAAATTTTCCTTCGGTCCTAGCATCCAGCAAACCATATGATCAGTCGTAAAAGAGACTGCACGAAGAAGGGACCTTTTACTTTCTTGGTCTCAGCGTACTTGCATTTTAAGGACGTAAGATAACGGTCAAGATTTTATCTACATATAAAGAGTGTGGCAAAAGTCACATGATATATTTAGAATTATTTTATGCAAAAACTGCTTGACATAGAAACTTCGGGTAAATTGCAAACGAAAGAAAGGGTTTTGGAGTTTTTATTTAAATAGGATATCATCTAAATGTCCACCAAGTTGGTTTATGCACATGCGCATTCTTTTCGTAACAGAATCCATCACTTTTCTTAGCATCTCGGGAGGAATGTTGCGAATCTCTTGAGAAATGTTCTCTTTCAAATGTTCCAAAGTACGAGGCCTATTAATGTATACTTTTGACTTTAAGTACCCCCATAAAAAGAAATCCAAAGGGGTCAAATCACAAGATCCAGGAGCCCAAGGAATATCACCAAAACGTGAAATTAATCGATTTGGGAAAATTGTCTTCAAAAGTTGAATTTATTCCTTTGCTGTATGGGCTGTTGCACCATCTTGTTAAAACCACATATTCCCATCTTGAATTTGAGGTCTTAAATATTCTTCAATGAATTTTCGATCTGCAGCTCCAGTTACAGTCGCAGTTTCTCCATTCTGATTTTCAAAAAAATAAGGACCAATAATCCTTTCACTTGTCATACCGCACCAGGCAGTAACCTTTTGTCAGTGAAGTGGGATTTCATGCACAATTTTTGGATTTTCAGCAGTCCAATATCTACAATTTTGTTTGTTCACATATCCGGAAAGGTGAAAATGCGCCTCGTCAGACATTTTGAACATTTTTTCTTTTGAAGACAATTTTTCCAGATCGATTATTTTCACGTTTTGGTGATATTCCTTGGGCTCCTAGATCTTGTGATTTGACCCCTTTGGATTTCATTTTATGGGGGCACTTAAAGTCAAAAGTATACATTAATAGGCCTCGTACTTTGGAACATTTGAAAGAGAACATTTCTCAAGAGATTCGCAACATTCCTCCCGAGATACTAAGAAAAGTGATGGATTCTGTTACGAAAAGAATGCGCATGTGCATAAACCAACATGGTGGACATTTAGATGATGTCCTATTTAAATAAAAACTCCAAAACCCTTTCTTTCGTTTGCAATTTACCCGAAGTTTCTATCTCAAGTAGTTTTTGCATAAATTAATTCTAAATATATCATGGGACTTTTGCCACACCTTTTATAATAGACAATGAATCTCCCCCTCTCTCTCTCTCTCTGTATCTGTGTGTGTCCGTCCCATTACTTCCTATCTATTCCTGAAGAAAAATTATTGAACTGAAATCAGAACCGGTATGCATGTATTACAAGCATTGTAATGTGGATACCAAAGGCGCCGGATCACTATAAAATACTCAATTTTTTCCGTTATTAGCTTCTTCTTTTACAAGGCCATGTTATCGGTAAATGTGGTACAGAATGAAAGTTCTGTATATATTAATGAAAAGTATTCATTTAAAACACAATAATTCATCGTAAATCTTTAAAAGATTTATCTTCATAACTAGACAGTTCTCGTGGAAATTCCACGATTTACATTTGAATAATTTGAAATATATACTATAATAAGAGCCGCGTCCGTCCCTCCGTCTGTCTATCTGTCCGCCCGTGTGTCACTCTTCTAATCTATAGCTTTGATAGCAACAAGGATAAAGCTTATGAAATACAAGAAATCATTCTATTGCATTATTTTTCTCTGGCAATTCAATTCCCTTTCACTTGCATTATGGTATCCAGAATACACAATCGGTTTATTTTTTACTGGTTTTTACATAAATCTAATCTACCGATAACATGGCCCACATAATACCCGTAAAATTTCCTTGATTTAAAAGTGACAAAATTAGGGACCCATGAAATACATTTTTCAGTTTTACCCGTGGTACTATCAGAATTTGAATATTTTTCATGAATATATGCAGAACTTTCATTTTCTATTTTATCTACCGATAATATGGCCGTATGTGAAAAGAAAGCTAATAACGGAAAAACTCGAGTATTTATAGTGGTCCGGTTTCATCTGCCTATGGCTAGATAAGATACATACTGGAAGTTCTGTATATATTAACCCTTTAGCGACGAAAAGGACCATACGGTCCTCTTTCACAGTCTTTGGGAGAATTGCTCTAACAATTAAACAGTGAGCAATATGAGGTTGCTACTAGGTTTGAACGCGGCGGCATGCTACAGCGTCGTTCTTTTGGCTGCCTGGCTCTCAGCGTGCTTCATTGCATCAGTGTACAGACGATCTTTGGGAGCTTAGGCGTACAAACTAGAAAAAAATTAGTCGCTAAAGGGTTAATGAAAAATATTAATTTAAAGCACAATAATTCTTCGCAAATCTTTAATGTATTTATTTTTATAATAGTTTCAAATCAGTAAAATTTAAACTGGAACTTCCACGGGAACTGTCTAGTAACGAAATATCCACAAGCGCAGCCAACGCCTAATTTTTTTAGCTTATTGCTTGTATTAGTTTGTGTTTTATGGACAAGAGTTTTTCTGTTCAAGTTGAAAAACATGAACTTAGGTTAAGATTTTTTCCAGTGTTTGAAAGTATGTATTTTTGAACCAGACTGTTTTATAATTGATCCTCTTTAACATTCTTAAAAAAATATTTCAGGGAAACAGGAAAATATAGCTCTACTTTCCAGGTTTTTAGTTGTAAAACGGGGTTTCATCATGGATTTTCTCTCGGAACAAGTCCAGCGTTTGGGGTATCTATTCTACATAATCAATCCCAAGACATCGAGCTTCAAAACGAAGATGGAGGTTCCGGACTACATCATCCAAGTACGTTGGTAGAGTGAGTAGATAGGAGTAAGAAACCAGCTAAATTATATACTAATTTCTGGTATGTTCTTTTAGATAGAAATAATAATATTAGGTTTATGAAAACAAGTTTGTGAAATTCCACCTCTGTCTTTTCCTCATCTCCCGAAAGTACAACTCTCAGTATTCAGAATGTCCTCCGTTATTGATGTCTCGTTTGTCTCCTTAGAGAACAAAATAACCAGGACAGCTTATATACATTTTTGTGAAAATATGAAAACAATATTGAACTTGTCACAAAGTTGAAAACTCACTACTAAATTTACTTGTAATTCCTTCACACCCACGCGTGGCTCTGTGGACTGCAGTTTGAGTTAAAGAGAAAAAAGTTAATTTTCGAAAACCTTGATACATAGAATATGTAACATTGCATTTTAAAGTACCTTATTGTTAGGATTCTTATATGATAGCAAAGCGCTGGTTAATTGGAGTGTAAACTAGGTTTATATTTTCACAATAAGTAATCGAATATACAGGGTGTCCCAAAAAATGTACTCTCTTTTTGACTTCCCAGTATTCATGCATTTTATTAATTCAGGAAAATAAATTGTTAAATTGTTCTACAAACGATAATGTATTGTCATTTAGAATTATTTAATATTCTCTTTCATTTCTGCGGGTTCGTAAATATTCAAACAACCTTCCTTCATTTTCCAAACAAAGCTGATAACGTACAACAATAGATTCGACAACATTGTCAAAGATTTCATTTGGAATTGCAAGAACTTGTATTCAAATATAAGTTTTCAAATCATTGTTTGTGACTGGTTTTGAAGCGTAAACCTAATCTTTGAGATATCCCCATAAAAAGAAATCTATTGGCGTGAGGTCTTTATTATAATTTTTTCCCTCAAACGTTAGACAAATCGGGGTGACGGTTTACGTCCTTCAGACCCCTGGTTGTGCCGATGTATCGGACACAATTTAAAATGTAAAAAATTATTTTTCTTCTCATCATGATGTCCAACCTATTTGAAATGCAATTTTAGAAAAATCATTAAAATTTCTGATTTTTTGCTCGATTTTAGTCCATATGGTTCGTTTATGAGGACAATTAAAGTTTCTTAAATAAAATCGTCAGAAGGCCTTAAAATGCGCAACTGAAATCGCAACTGAAGAGGTTGCGATTTCTGATTTTCTGACCGGTCGCTCGGTGTGATGCGCTGATAATCTATGTAATTCAGGTTATTATTATAGTCAACTGAAAACTTCCTTGGGTTTAATAACATTGAAAGTAAAATAACATAGAAAAACTAAAAAATGAGAACAAAAAATTGAAACATAACGACGTATCAAGATAAAAATATGAATCGAGACAATTGGAGTTGTAGTAGATCGAAAATACTAAAGTTTCACATCTGCTTATTATTACAAACGTTCACTTGCATTCGTACATGAGCCTCATGATTATACTGTGAAGTTCGATTGAAGAAATTTCGATGAAGTTCATTTTCGATCAAATTGATTCACAAAATGATTCAGCTCTGAGTTTTGAAATACTAAAATTTTTTTGTTTGGCAGATATTCTGGAGTAATTATATAATAGCAGTGATGACGGTTATATAGCTAGAGCAAAACATGACAAATGAAGTGTGAGAAAATTAAAAAAAAATCAAAATCAAATAAAAATTATCTTTTGCAAAACTGGCTACTCGTGACACATGGTCTTAGGCATCTCATCTTAAGTCAAGGCAATCATACTAGCGCTCGCTCAGACGACTGCAAGCATAACGCTGCCACCACCGCACACCTCTATCTAATTTTTTCCAACCTGACCAAACCACAACATTAGACAGAACCAGTTACAGTACAGAACTAGTTAAAGCATCAGTCAGAACCAGTCCGAAAACCAGCTAGAGACAGTCATAGCATCAACCAGAATTAGCCGCTGCATCGACCAGTGCACTACCATTCTTCATCGAAGTGAATTTGTCATCGAAAAGAATTTATCAAACTATGCCCATAAGAACCTGGGCACAGACAACACTTGAGAGGACGCTACGCGTCTGAGCGCAGCGCGTCAGCTAATTGCAACCAGTCTTCTGATCCTCACTTACGCCTTCCTCCTTCTGAAGTCACGCTTCCCTCCTCCTGGCCACTAAAAATTCTGCAGCTAACTAACAAGTCGAACCTTCAAAGCCTAGGCTAGTGTAAAGCTTTTAAAGTGCATGTAAAACTAGGATCCAAAGCATTCTAGATGCGTGCAAAACTAGGATTCATCGAAGTGAAGACGAGATCTTATTGAGGACTACAAGATTGAGCCTCAGTGAGGACAAATGTAGTAAAAACAAACACTAACGACATCGTATGGGAGAAATAAATAATCGATAAATATTAATGTAATAATAATAAATAGATTTAATGGTAAAATATAGCAACCCGAAAAATAGAGCGACACATTTGCAAGTTCGCATAAAAAATACTATTAATCAATTACAACCTTCTACCTGCACGTAATTACATAATTAAGTGCATCAATATTACATAGTAAAATGTATCAATATTGCTGAGGCCAACGTTAACGGAATTACAGCGCCTTCAACTAAAAATTTATTGTGACCACACTGCACGGGGTACCTCTTCAAAGGGCCTGATTTTTCAGTGTCATTGCTTTTTGATTATTTTTTCTCGTGTATGAAAGACCGCCCTGAAACCATATGGTGTAACATTTTCTGTGTATGATGTATGAACAGCAAGACTCCAATATCGCTGCAATAAAGTGATGTATAACAATTATGGCTAGTTTATGTGACACAACTTAGGGAGCTCTCAGCATATGTTTATTATTTTCAGACTGAAATTAACGTGCCAAATTTATCTTCAAAGCCTTCAGTGCCTGAATTTTTTATGTGCTGGTAATTTTTCCCAACAATACACTAGAGATTGATTGAGCTTTTTACCTAGTATCAGATGAACGAGAACTACTAAAACATCATATCTTCAATTTGACTCTTTGCTCCCGGCGGTGGAAGGAAATTTACAAGTTTGGCAGTATTCTAAGGGCAATGTGCAGAAAGAAAGAAAGAAAGAAAGAAAGAAAGAAAGAAACACTATTTATAGTAACGTATTCAGTAGAAATACATTGAATGTTCAATTCCGAATGGAACGATCTTAAGAGTAGTGACGATGCTCCAAGCAAAATCCCCGTCCTCCGGGTTGCAACTTCAAGTAGAGGCTCGTACAGGCGTTTCCATGAGCGTGATGAAGTTTAGTCGTACTCCAGACGTCTAGCGTTGCAGTTGTTGGATATGTTTCTCGACCGCCGATAATTACGCAAAGAAATCAAGGAACTTACAGGAATCAAACCTGGGTCTTCTAGTATCGAAAGCGAGGATCCTAACCAGTCGACCACTATGGGGGAGGAAAGTACACACTGGCTCTGTGAATGAGCAACCGTTCAATCGAGGTCTAATTGATGTTTTTATGAGAGAAATTGATGTTTTTATGAGAGGGGTTGCATAGTTCCTTTTCTTAACGTATCCTTTGAATACTACCTTAGCAGCAAAATTCATACATTTCTGTAGCTCTCTGAAGACCTTCAGATTTATCTCCCCACACCATGTCGCAGTAATCAAAGTGCGACAATCACTAAAACAACACTCTTGTTTGAGTCTCTTACGTAGCGTTTGAGTTTCTCCTGCTTATGACGTAGGAAACCAGGTAGACACTGGCAATCTGACTATTTCCTCAAACTTCCATCTTATATCTGCGTGTCACTACAAGCCTCTACTTCAAGTCACATCGCAGGGGGAACAGTCGCTGGGTGCATCATCACTCAAGATGTTAGCATGAAGAATTGGAAACCTATGCATATGTACTGTATACCCGATTGACAAAGTTTCTTTCTTGTTTCCTTTTGCTCATGTGGTCTTTGAGAGAACACCACCCTTCTCCGTGCAGGTACAGCCCTTATTCATGACGTTCATAGTGATCGAGTTTGTCATCGCCCGACTACACAGCCACGAGGGCTTCACTTTCGGAATTGGTAATATCGTCACTTCCGTGGGAACTGGGATCTTGCACACTATTTTTGGGTACGTTATAAATAATTACACCACATATAATTTTCGTTTATTTTCTATCACACAATTTATCTTTATATTATGATTGAATATACAGCCACTTTTCATAGAATTCCCTTTCTACAGGGTGGGACATAATTCCTGTTGTATGTTTTCAAATCAATTTTAATAATTATTATTTCGTAAATGTTACCCATATAATTTTATGAAATTAATTATCAAGATGAAGCCTGCTCTACTTCTTGCCAGAGTATCAAGTACTAAAGCCAAAATTTAATAAATGCTAGGAGAAAATAACCTTAGAAGTAATTCGTGCAGCCATTAAAGACTTTACTAAAGGACTTCGCAAAGTAGTGAGGGCGAGCATTTTGAATAATTTTTGTTTTGTAGTCGTGGATTAGTAAATAACTTACTATTTGTCAAAGTTAGACCTTGAAATAAATGTCTTTTTCAAGAATAAGACTGTTTTGGTTTTATATGAGTATTTTCCTACCCTGTTCATTAGTAAATCTGCTTAATATGCAGGCAGTCATATCCAGAGGGTATTATTCTGAAATGATTTACAATTATCTTATTGACAAATCCAATTTTCTAATTACGTCATAGTTTAAACTTCATGTATGTATCACCAACACCTTATTTTTTGTCATGTATTCTCTATCTTCGTTATTCACCCCCTTGATTTAAAATAAGTCAAGTATAACTTAACATGAACCGAGTTAGATTTAAAATAAGTCAAGCTTAACTAAAAATGAACGGAGTTCAATTTAAAATAACCTAAATTCAATTTCAAATATGCGTATTAGATTTCAAATAAGTTCAATTTGCAATTATATTATGACATAGTTCCCGTGGAAGTTCCATGGTTTAGATTTTACTGATTTCGATCAATCAGGACCGTCGTGTGTTTATATATTTATATGTTTCGTGTCACGGTCTTAACCCACTAATGACGAGAATTATTTACTGGATGTACCCTTCCCTTGCAATTTTTCAAGGCCAGCTGAACATGGTGTAACCGGCGTATAAGAACCAAACCTGTTTAGAAAATGTACAAGCTTTGTATTGAACCAATTAACCCACTAAAATCGATACTTGATAATACAGTTATAATATGTATTTTTGTCCCCTGGTTCCAGTACTGGTAAATTAATACACTTATTTCCGCTGTACAAGTGCACTATAATAAGTCCCTTTCAAAAAATTAGAGAGATCCAGAACCTTATATACTCGAGTCCGTATCGTGGATACCGAGTTCGGCAGGGTATTGCATATCACAATATACGTACACAAGCTCGCAGTTGCTTTTAGTTATGCTGAATTTCTGTATTTAGTATATGATACAAATGGCTATAACTACTTCTATCGTTATTACTGTCAGAAGAAAAATAAGTTACTTTCGAAATAAGCTTAAGAATGGAAACTCCACTTGAATGAAAAAAAGACTGAATCGAGAGCGAAAAAGAAGAGCGAGAGAAAGATTATCTCAAGAAAAACAAGCTGTTGTAAGGCAACAGAGCCGGGATCAGTATGCAAGTAGTCCACAAGAACGACTAGAGGCCATACGTTCAGCAGCAAGACTAAGGCAGGCGCAGAGGCGTGAACAGGAAGATGATGACCAGCGTTATGTTCGTAGAAGGAATCACAGAATAGCAGCGCATGAAAGAATAGCTGCTGAAACTGAGGCAGAATCAAGTCAGAGGAGAGAAGATATGAGGCAGAGTGTGCAGCAAAGGATTGCCAATGAAACTGAATTATATTTAATATCTTTCCAACAGTATTTGCCATCATTTTTGATGGCACGGGTACACTAGTTTATTATAAAGACTAATGTATTAAAGATTGACACCGAATTATTGTCCTTTGGATAAATGTTTCATTAATACTAGCAGGACCCGCAAATAATTCGCGGTTAGTTCAGTAGCATGATTTTACAGGAAGTGAATAAATTAACAATCATTGATTACATGATTCAATAACTTTGATGCCATCCTAGAAAATTAAATGAGACCATCCTCTGCACCGTCGGCATCAAAGAGTAATCTCAAATTTTCGGGGTATTCTTGTAGGGGAGGAAGTGAAACTTTTCCATTGTGACAATTTAGTTGTTCTCTTTGGAATCTTAAAGCTCCGCAAAATTGACATCGGACATCCATGGCTCCAGTGTAATGTATCTGGTGTTCTATATTATTATTGTTTCTTCTTTCATGGTCTCTGTTTCTCATGTTTCCTAGAAATTGCTGTCTCTCCCCATCATTCATATCATTTCGACTTTCTTGATCTCTGTTTCTCATGATTTGAAGATGCAATTCTCGCTCCTCCTGACTCATATTCATCCTTCGCTGTTGAATTCGTAGTTTGCTTCCATCACGAGTTGCTTGCCTTTCGTCTTCTCGCAAGCGCTGTCGGCTCCTTCTCTGTCGCTCTCTTGCTGCTTTTCTTTGGTCTCTTATTCCCTGCTCCATTGTTTTAGATTAGGGGTGGGCAAACTTTTCAGTGCAAGGGCCACGTTTTAAAATTCGCAATTTCATGGGGCCGCATAGTACAGGTTCGCACATAAGTAAGGTATTGTCGGTATCCCTGATACGCTAGCAGTACTTTTTAAAATGTAAAAATACAAAAATTTCAAAAAATTCAAAATTTTTTAAAAATTCAAATAACTGACAAAATATCAAAAATGTAAAAAATTCCGAAAATTCAAAAAATTCAAAAATTAAAAAGAAGGAAAAATTTTAAGCAATTTAAAAATTAAAACAAAATCTAAAAATAAAAACAACTAAAATATTAAAATATAAATAAAAAAATCGAAAAATTGAAAAAATTATACCATTTGAAAATTCACAAAATTAAAAACAATAAAAAGTAATTTAAAAAATATAAAAAATTTAAACCATTTAAAAAATTAGAAAATGGAAAAAAATTCTAAAACCAAAACATTCATAAAATACCCAACACAAAGTAACGTAATGTAACGTGACCCGACCCCAACCGTATAATAGATACCGCAATGAAGGGTGTGACGCACAGGTACGATAGTCGTAAGCGTATTAATATATAGAATATTCAGATTCTGATAGTACCACGGGTGAAACTGAAAAAAGTATTTATTTTATAGATTCTTAATTTTGTCACCTGAATCAAGGAATTTCAACAGGTACTATCCGGGTGATGTCATCGGTAGACAAGATACAGAATAAAAGTTCTATATTTATTAATAAAAATACTGATTTCAAGGACAATAATTTGTCGTAAATCTTTAATGCATTCGTCTTTATTATAATTTCAAATTAGTACAAACTAAGCCGTGGAATTTCCACGGGAACTGGCTAATAAATAAATGAATGTTTCATCAATATATACGATAGCTTTACTACTTCCACTTACTTCTATTAGCCTTTAGACATATTGGTTGGTTTTTCTTCTATTTTTTCAGAATTTCTTCTTGCAGGCTGGAATCCAAGCTTTGTCACTGAATAAAGTTTCGAATTTAAATGTTTGTGATGAGCTGTCGTTAAAACTTACAAATCACACTCTTCTCTATTCTTGTCCTGAATTTGTTTTTGAGTTGTAAACTTATCGTCGCTAATATATTCAAACATCTTTTCAGTGTTGTTTAGAAACTATCATTTGGGTGCCTTCTCACCTTTTCTAATCCATCTAAAATAAGTTTCTATAGGCACTTCGTTAGCAATTGGTACGGACCTCCAATTGTCTTTATACTGTTCCGTTAGAGATATAAAAAAAATTCTGTAGGTGTTTCGTAATATTTTCTTATTAATGTTGCTGGTTTTACACCTCTTTTCAATGATGATAAAATATGACTGGTCTGATTGCAATCAGAATCATTGACATTGGGCTAATGCTCTTGATCAAGTTTTCTTATAAAAGAATGAATGACAACTTACGGAAACACATGTAATGCGTACATTGGATACAAGAATCTATGTATATAATAGACAATGTATCTCCATCTCTCTTTCTCTCTCTTTCTGTGTATATGTGTGTATCCGTCCCATTACTCTCTATCTATTACTAAAAAAAATTATTGAACTGAAATTAGAACGGGTATGCATGCATTACAAGCATTGTATTGTGAATACCAAAGATGCCGGATCGCTATAAAATACTCCATTTTTTCCCTTATTAGCTTTATTCTCTTACACGGCCATGTTATCGGTAGATACGATACAGAATGGAAATTCTGTATATATTAATGAAAAATATTCAGATTTTGATGGTACCACGGGTAAAACTGAAAAATGTATTTTATTTCATAGATCCTTAATTTTATCACTCTTAAGCCAAGAAATTTTAACGAGTATTATCTGGGCCATGTTATCGGTAGATAAGATATAGAATGGAAGTTCTGTATATATTAATGAAAAGTATTCATTTAAAACGTAAATCTTTAATACATTTTTATAATAATTTCAAATTAGTGAAATCTAAATCGTGGAATTTCCAAGAGAACTGTCTAGTTAAGTATTATATTATACGAGGAACATTCAAACAATACGCAGAATTTAGTAATTCTTTATTGACTTTTCGATACACTAGTCTATTTTTAAACATAACCTCCTTCAAAGTCAATGCACTTCTCCAGGCGGTGTTTCTATTCTTTTAGACCATTTTAGAAGAAATCTGTAGATTCCTTTATAAGCCATGATTTTGCTGCATGTTTTGCTTCATCAGTGCTATTAAAATGAATGCCTTTTAACTGTTCTTTGAGTTTTGGGAATAAAAACAATCTTATGGGGCTGGGTCTGGGCAACAATTCCCATCGAAATTCTCTCAAAACTTCTTTTGTAACGCGTGAAGAATGCGCAGGGGCGTCATCGTAATGGAAGAGGATTCCACAATGGAGCTTTCCTGGACACTTTTCAGCTAATTCTGCTCTTAATTTCCTCAAAACTTTTACATAATAGGCCCCTGTGATAGTTTTTCGACCTTCTGAAAAGTCTACAAGTACTACTCCTTCAGAGTCCCACAAAACGGTTGCCATTACCTTGTTGAAAGACCTCTCAGATTTGAATTTGATTGGGCCAGATGATCCGCGTAGAAGCCATTGTTTTGATTGCATGATCATACTGGTAAACCCATGTTTCATCTCCAGTGATGATTCGACTGAAAAAGTTGTTTTTATTTGCTTAAATTTTGGTCAAAATTGTTGTTGACAATTCACTTCTAAGATTTAGCTAATCTGGGCGCAACGTTTTTGGGACCCATCGCGACGAAAGCTTGCTGAGGCTCAAATCGTCATGCAGAATCGAATGAGCTGAACCAACCGATATGCCCATAGTCTGTACTATCTTATAAACTGTCAATCTCTTATCTGCTTTGACTAGGATCCTAACAGCATTGACGTTTTCAAAAGTTTTCGAGGTTGTTGTCCTTCCACGACCCTCATCATCTTCAACAGCTTCTCTACCATCTCAAAATCTTTCAATTCATGTGTAAACGCAAGTTTTCTTCGGAGCATGATCCCCATAAACGTTCTGCAAAGCTTGAATGATATCCGTTTTTTTCCAACCGAGTTTAACAAAAAAATTATGTTGGTTCAAATCTCAAAATCCTCACGTTCCATGGGACAAAAACTACTTTTTATCAACTATCACCTCACGGCTTCGTTTTCGGTGAATACTGATGCTAGCAATCGTTAGATAGTCAAAATCATGCTCTTTCTGGCTGACATGTTCGAATATGTATTATCTCGTTGGCACTCGGGTTATGGGAGCATTCGTTGTTGTAAATTGAAATATGATGAAACTGACTAATCGTTTTTTGAACTCTGTTGATTTTAAACTGAAATTAACTTATCTGCTTATATAATAGACAATGTATCTCCATCCCTCTTTCTTTCTTTCTATCTCTCTCTCTATCTGTGTGTGTGTGTTCTGAGCTGAAATCAGAATGAGTATGCATGTACTATGAGCATTGTATTATAGACACCAAAGGCGCCGAATTACAGAAAATACTCCATTTTTCCAGTCATTAGCCTTCTTTTACACGGCCATGTTATCGGCAGATAACATACAAAACGGAAATTCTGTACATATTTATGTAAAATATTCAAGTTTTAATATTTTACCACGGGTAAAACAGAACAATTTATTTCCTTTCATAGATCCTCAATTTCATCGCTTATAAACCGTGGAATTTCTACGAGTACTATCTAGGCCATGTTATCGGTAGGTTCGATACCAAATGGAAGTTCTGCATACATTCATGAAAAACATTCGTTTAAAATACAATAATTTGTCGTAAATTTTTAATACATTCTTTTTTATTATAATTTTAAATTAATCAAATCTAAACCGTGGAATTTCCACGAGAACTATCCAACCTCTAATTAAATGTAACTCATTTTAAGTTGGAATTGAAATGGTGTGGTTAACGCTTAGCTCCGGTCGCTAATAATGAATGAATATCACTAATAGTGAATTTTGACGTTGTACGATGATTTTCGTAGCTTCATCTCAATTTTAAAGTGTCATTCACTTCATTTGATGAAACTAGCCTTAAACTCTTTGTCGAAACCTAATAATCACTCTCATAATATCGTACTTGTACATGGTAATAATAAAATATTCACTGTAATTGGCTTTGTTTGAAGGGCGCTAACCCGAGGAGTGGAGATGGTTGGGTACGACTGGGTGTACGACAAAAGATTCTTCGACCCCGACTGGAACAGCCCCATCACTTGGTGGGTAGCCGCCTTGGGCATCGACTTTGGCTACTACTTCATCCATCGTTTTATGCACGGTAATATTTGATAAGATATTCTGAACCACCTCTTGAACAGGAAGTGAGAGTTCTTTCTTTTAGGAGGTTTGCTCTGCTCAGTGTAAACATTGTTGCAACGCTACTTACTGATGTATCATACAAAAAGATAAGATTGCGAATTATGCGATGCGTTTATGCGTTGCAATCATACTTATGGGTGTATTATTAGGCAAATGAACAAACGAAATGGTTAGAAGGAAACAGTACTAGCAATTCCATAACGGAAAGTCCTGAAAAATGAATTGATGTCACGTGGTTTCAGCATATATTAGAAAAGACTAATTTGTTTTACTAATGTGTTCTACGACTCAGGAACCTTCGTGCTATAGCTGGGTTCGGTTAAACTTAAACTTTATTTGCATTGATCTGCTTCCAATTTTCATATTTGGGTCCTTGGTATCAGCGCAAATTAAATCTGATCTAACAAAAAAGATTGACCGAATAACCCCGCACCCGTCGTGAATTGTTAAAAGTTGTATCCAAGGATGAAAATGTCGAATTCTCCTAAATGATGTAGATGAAATTAAAATGAGTGTCAAATCAGAATGACGATAAGTAAAGAATCACGAGTAATGTTTTCATGTACTAAAAGTTTTGAAGTTTTGTGCTTTATAGCAAGCAAAATATTTTAATGAGGTGGAGAGCAGCAGACGATCAAATTCTCCACGCTCGTAACACTACAATTTTCAATGTGAAAATAAATTTTTGCAGTTTCAGTATTGTTCTACCACGCCTATTACAAAAGACCATCATTTTTTATTTCGCCTAATTTTAAAAAGCTTTAAAGTTTTCTAGAGTGAGCTACGTTTTCTGGTTTTCCCCTTGATTCACATCTGCGCAATTGCAATGCAAGAAAAGCACAACAGGGTCTGTCTTGAATTGATGAGATACAAACGACGACCAAAATAAGGCATGTTGCTGGGCAGATATGATATAATTTGACACTTGATGTAAAGTCTCATTTAAACAATTACTTAGTTCATTTCAATTTTTTGATAACATATCAGCATATGCACTACACATTATTTTAGAAAATAAGAAAAACATTGTAGTATGACACTTTTTTATACATTGAAAATCACTTCATTCAAGAATAAATACTTTAATAGCTTTAGAAATATAGTGAAATAAAATGTATTTTTAACTAATAAAATTATGGAAACCATTAATAAAATTGTATTTTGTGTACTCACCATTATATACATCGGTACGAGCTTGAAGGCTGCGAGCCAAAAGCATTCTCGTGTCGACGACCTGCAAGGATTAAAATTATATTTTAAGTATCACCTACACCAAACTTATTGATATTAGTACTCATTATCAACCAACAGTAATAATCATTCACCCCCAATTTGTAGAAACTAGCATCCACCTCAATTCACTACAATTTTTGAATCACAGCCAATTTTTCTTAATGAACAACAAAACTCAATCTGATAAACAATAAAACAATAATAAGCGTCAACACATAATTTACAGGGATCAGCATTAAAACTCAATTTGTAAAAATTAAAGACAACGACCAACTCCTGAGCAAAAACTAACAATGTCTTTGACTTGTTAGCTTAAAAGGTTTGTACTCGTTGAAAATTCAGAATTCAGTAAACTGTTAAACGCAAAAATCTTCTATAAGTGAAGGCAACAATCGAAAAGACAATGATTAGTACTGAAAAAAATAACTGAGTAAAAACACGTTGACTTTTCCATTGGCTACCTTTCACCGAACGTCTTGGTTATAATGCAAGCTATAAAATTTTTACTTCTCTGTAAATTTATTCAAGCCACAAAATAAATAGTTTTACTTTATACCGTAGCTTTATAAGATCCAGTATTAAGAAAGGTTGCGTGTGATGCACTCAGAGACGAGCCTGGGCTGGGGGGCACATCAAGTCCATCACTCATCGGAGGACTACAATTTCTCTACCGCCCTCCGCATATCAGTCTTCCACAAGTTCTTCACGTTCGGTGTTTACTTACCGCTAGCGTGGTTGGGGGTGCCCTTGCCGGCAGTGCTCGTGCACCTTCAGTTCAACTTACTCTACCAATTTTGGCTCCACACAGAGATGGTGACCACACTCGGGCCCCTCGAGTGGGTCCTCAATACGCCATCACACCACAGGGTTCATCACGGTCAGTACTTGTGCACCCACTTTGATGGAACTTCGAGGTGTGCGTAAAATGGACCTGAGTTATAGGTCTAGCTTGCAGAACTTAAACATAATTATATCCTCATACTGGTTGCTCAAGGGTAGTTACTTACGATTGAGGAGTGTTTGGTGGAAATAGTTTTATAGTTAATAGCAGTACTCAAAATGCCTTGCTCAAGAAAGAAAGATACTTTATTTCTACTAGGGTATACAGGGTATTAGAATCTAGTAGAGTAGTGATGATTCTTATCGACAAGATCTTAAGGTTAGTAGTGATACTCCAAGCGAAATTCCCGTCCTCTGCGCTGCAACTTGAAGTAGAGACTCGTAGGGGCGTTGCGAAGAGCGTGGTGAAGGTGTAGTATTACAATGAGTGTCCAACGTAGCAGCTGCTGGCATGTTTTTCGCTGCCGATGGTAAAACACAAACAGACCACGGCGGCTATGGGTCTCGAACCCGGGTCTTCCCGTATTGCAGGCTAGTACGCTCACCAGTCGACCAATCTGGCGGCAATTGTGTACCGACGCTCTATAGTTCATGCATTCATTGTGATCGTTATATTCTAACTTCCATATTTTCTATTTCTCCCAAAAGTGCCATTTTAGCATATTTATACATCATTTATCCTTTTTGTATTTGTAATTTCATATTTTTACTGATCAAACATGCCTGCTATTTAGGTGTAGACCGTGAAATATTAAGTTTTTAGAAGAATTTAGAAAACAGTGTTTCACGGGAAAAAAATTATCTCAGCTGTCGTACCTTATAATCTTCAATGAATGATTCCGACAATAAACAAGTTTTGATTCCTATAAAATAACGTAGGCTTGGTTTTAACAGGCTACTTGGCCTTAATTTTTTTTTATGAAAACTGCAAGTCAGGAACTGAGTATAAGTGAGGTCTCATGTTCAACACGTACGCACAGGCTAAATTAACCTTCATTTAACCTTTAATGAGGTGCCCATTGCAGGTTCTAACCCATGGTGCCTGGACAAAAATTTCGGAGGAGTTTTGATCATTTGGGATAGATTGTTTGGCACGTTTGAACAGGAGCGTCCGGACGAGAAGATCAACTACGGACTGGTGGACCAGCCGCAGACCTTCAACATCCTCTGGCTGCAGGTGGGCGGGCTTGTCGAGGTTTATTTAAGATTCCGAATGAGTGGTAGGACTATTTGCAGCGGCGCTTAACTTGCTCCCACGTGCTAGGCTCAGATGAGGTCAGAGTTGTGTTGATGTGGGACATGCTTCACTTTTTTTATCGTCATAGAATCTCACTCATACAATTTAATTTGTAAGTCCTTTACTGTAGACTGCCTGATATCAAGCAGGTGTGGGTGACAACATACTAGCTAGTTTCCAAGATTTGAGAATGCAACGGAAAACCGAAAATTTTGATTATTGGTGAACGTTTTAAGCATTGAGAATCGCTGTAATTACCAGCAGGGTTACAATACCTATTGAAATCTACTCTTGTGTTCTTACTTTTGACCTTCGACCTCATTCGTCTTATTTCGTATAGGTCTTCACTCGACCAACAACTCAAAATCTCTTTTAAATAGTTTTTCTAGTTTCGTTAAATGATATTTGTTAGCTATTTTCGCTGCTGCTAACGCTGCATCACTTGCAAAGACATCGTGTGTACCCTACACTAGATGCATCTTGAAGTTCCCTGCACGTCTCTTCTGCTGTTTTAGACATGAACAATACCACCTAAATTTAGCAATTTGTTTTCCGATTTTAATTCATTCTATTTCTTCTTGAAAATTATTAGGCTAAAAATTAGTTAATACATTTCAGCCTACAGTTTGTCACTGTAAGATGTGCATAAAAAAAATTCTTGAGTTGCATTATTGAAGAAAAGAATTAATTCATAAACAGCTATTAGTAAACCACTGATTTTTTTGCTACTCAAATACTAAGAAAACTTGAAAATAAAAAATTAAATTAACCGTAGGAGGACATAACAATTAGTTGGTCCACTGACCCAAATAACAGTTTTAGAACTAAATGTAATATTTAGAATAAACGGTTGTCACTGGTTGTAGGTTCGCAGCCAAATACAGAACAGAATTTTAATACAGATATGCTTAAATTCCAACGCCCATTAACTGAAAAATAATATACTTCGAAAAGAGCTATAGCTTTCTTTCTGTTTTGATAAATGGAATATTATCTAATTCGTAATAAAAAAGACCTTACTTCGCCATCCACAATGGTTAATTTGTGCACGGTGCCTCTAAGTGCGTACTCCGTTAAATACTGACATTCATGATCATTAATCTTGCACAATAAAAGATCTTTGTATGCTCTCATAGGTCTTCTACTACCGCGATATCATGAAGAAAGCAGCAACCCAGGCCTCGTGGGCAGACACTCTGCGCTCTTTGGTGTATGGTCCCGGTTGGACCCCAGGTGCTCCTAGACTAGGCTTCCCCCTCCCAGACATCAAAATGGAGCCAAGAAAGAAGTACAATCCACAGTTGCCCTTTCTCGTGGAGGTTTACCTTTTGTGCCACTTCCTCGTCATCGTCTTACTGCAGCAAACTATCATCACAAACGTCGAGGCAAGTCATAGTTTCGCTTTGTGTCAGATTCTCAAATATATGTCAGTATGTGGTAACTTCTCGCACTAATGGTGTTAATTTAAGACAGTGTTTCTTGGAGAAATGGTAGTCGATCATTACTTAAAAAATTATTAGCACAAAATACCGATTTTATTTTAAAATCAATAGACTCGTACTGTGAGTTTTCATGTCAATAAAAAATGCTTCATGATTTATTAGTAATTGGACTACCACTAGTGGAATACGATTTATAACTTCAGCAAAGTATGTACCTAAATTTATGACATTACCATTATTTTAATATTGATCTTTACAACTATCCCCAACATCGTCCTCATCCAATGTTTCTCTCCGTCTGGAGAGACAGCTAGGAGGCTATGGGTCGTTAGAAAGATCTTTCGTATCACACTGGGTGTCTAGCTTGCTTAATATATATTCCATATTGTCAATCTATTCCATTTGATAATGAAAAGTACTTCATTTGTTAAACTATTCAATAAGGCTAGAAACAAACAATTTAAATTATTGTAATTTGGGAAACAAATTACGTTGGTGTGGTTGTATAATTACTCACCGAACCATATAGGAGTTGTCAAATGATATGAATAGGATTCTCTTCTTGCTGCCAAAAATACGTCTTAAACTTGGTCATCATCTCGATCCAGAGCATTACATGCTTTTCCAGGACTCGTAAAGATACTTTAGATTTTGCTAGGAGGTTTCCAGGAACAGGCAAGGTTAAGTTTTTTAATACTCACGAACTAAGAATCATTAACATGGGCAAATAACTTCGGAATCACTAAAAAAAAGAAAAAATCGTTTATTGAAATCAAGTTCATACATGACATGTGCATTTCCTAGGACTCGACTCGATGTTTCCCAGATATCTTATATGCCTGGTCAAGATACTTGTTGTGTTGGATAGCAGCATAAGTGTCTGGCGTGAGTTTACTGGCTCTGGATGTCCTTTCCTGGTATTAACGAATTTTAGTTCATTCATTGCAGAACTGTAAGATCGGTGAAACGAAGTACCAAACTGGTATGCTCGTTGTATAAATTCGTCAAACATCTATTCAACCCACATGAAGCATTCAGCCCAAATGAGAGTTAGTAAATATAAATTAACTGACCGTGAGCATACAACTTACAAATTTTCTTCCATCCGTCTCTTCCACAGAACTACTCCTCGATATCCGTGTTGCTCAACATACTTTACGTGCTGGTGACGCTAGGCAACTTCGGCGCGTTGTATGACGGTTGGCGTGGTGCGGTACTACTCGAGGCTCTGCGTTGTGTAACTTTCGTGATTTGGCCAACCCAGTTCCCACTGCTAGGTGGAGCAATAATGGAGTCTGTGATCAAATATTACAGTGCCATTTCAGCTATTATTTGGACAGGCTTAGCTCTTTTCCGCGACAACCTAACCACCAGAAAAAAGCAGTCGCAAAATTGAAATAAAGTAAGCGGACAGAGAAAAAGTTTTACCCCAATTTTATTTCATTGAAGTATGTAGCATTTTAAGCTAGTATTAAGCACATTAGTTAGCAAAAACACATTAGTTAGCAAGACCACATTAGTTAGCAAGAGCACACTAGATAGTGAGAGAACATTGGTTAGTAAGAGCACATTGGTTAATAACATAGCGTATATTTAGCGCATTTATAAGTTGTTACTAAATACTTTATACTTAGGCATTCGAATGTTCTATTAGTTATTGTTTCTTCGTTCTTTGCCGGGCACGTTTTATCATCACGCACGTCTTGACGTCGAGTACAGGCGTACTAACATCTTGTCCAGGACGTGAAGAGTTGGAGCGCGTGGCGAGTTGGAGCAAGTGCACATCTTGTTAGTGGGTGGGTTGATTGAGCCCCATCCTGTTCGCAGAGAAGATGGCTGATTTCTTCTTCGTTCGCTCTGCTGTTGGCCGTGTTTTGAGAGTTCTTGGTGGAGATGTTGACTTTGGAAGTGCTTGGTGGAGAGTCCGTAAAACAGAGCGTTGCAGTCTCCTTATATTGAGCGGTTAGCTGGGCGCTGCTGCCTGAGCAGCACACAGCTCGTTGGTCGACTGGCGCTTCCGTTTGTAACGGAAACCTAACCTCGTCGCTGGATTTACTTCCGTTGTGATTTACTACAACCCCCTCAAAGGTATTATTTGTTACTTTATACACCATGGTAAGCATCTTAAAACGGTAAGTAAGACAAGATAGTACGATAATGGACAAATGGTAATGATGAGGATAGTGAATGAGTAAAAAATAAAGCAACAATTTTTACGAATCTTCCCAAATTTCGTCTGAGACCCCCAAAGGTATAGTTTGTTTGTTTATACACCTATGTAAGTATCTTTGAAAGATAAACATTACAAGATTGCAATGTTGTTAACACGGACTTTCGACTTTACCCCAATTTTATTTCATTGAAGTATGTAGCATTTTAAGCTAGTATTAAGCACATTAGTTAGCAAAAACGCCAGTACCACATACCATTTTATTCTCCCAAGACTTCTCCGGATAGCTGACGTCGAGACGCAGATAGTGGTATAATAATCCCGATTTCGCCCAGTGTCGCTTAGGTCACTATGTTACTATACGCCTCAAATGTACCCAACTTAGGAATAGGAATTATTCTTGCCAATCGCCAGATATCCGGAAAAACATTCTGAGCAAAGATATAATCAAACAGTAGTAGCAGAAGCTGTTGGAACAATTCATTGGCAAGCTTTATGATTGTGTATGTAATACCATCAACGCTTTTCAATAAGTATTACATTTCAATATCCTTTATCTACGCTTTTCATACTCCATGCACCTTTTCTTTAAGGGGAATATTGTAGATATCCTTACTGTTTCCGAAATATATCTATTGCCGGTCCATCTCTTGTTTATTGCCCGAAAATTCGATGCTACCATTAGAAGTACTGGTTAATGATGCAATGTGGTTTCTAATAAAGTGCTCGTGGTGTGTCTCATTAGGTGTTGGTGATATTTGTCTTTTGGCCGGTTATGTTACAAATTTAATGATGGGAGACCTTTGGCGTATTTTCTTAATAGGGTTAACAAGTTTTTTAAGAGTGGCTAGGTCTTCGGAGCCGTCGCTACCGTATGCTGATAGGCGATTGAAACTATCACGTGTGTTCCATCTTTAGACTATTTGGAGCTTTTCTTCCTTGTTGAGATGTATCTATCGATATGCCTGTAGGTCTGAAGTTGTATTTTTGAGCAAGCGGGGTATGACTTTTCTTGCATTGTGGTGTAAGGTACTGATCGAACGTTTTTTTTCAGTGCACCAGTAGGCAGACCACCAGCCGAGCCTGCCTTTTGTGCTTTCGTCTCGTTAGGCGTGGTAGATGTTATTGTAGTCAAGACGTCAGCTTGATTTGTAATCACTTCAGTGTGACTTGTAATGACCATATGAATTTAGGTGAGGGTATTTACTGGCTCTGGGGTCAGAGGCACAGTAGGCGTGGTGTTTGTACATTAATTTGTTAGTTTTTCGGGAGGTGGTATCGAAAGGTTCTGGAACTTTAGTAAAATTATACATATTACTATCAGTACGTATTGTTAGCGCATTGATGGTGGATTTTGGCTTTTACAGAACAGTGTTGTACATCCTTTTGTGGCCTTGTGATCTTTCCATGACAACTTGCAACGCTTCTG
Organism: Trinorchestia longiramus; assembly: GCA_006783055.1. Classification (NCBI taxonomy): domain Eukaryota; kingdom Metazoa; phylum Arthropoda; class Malacostraca; order Amphipoda; family Talitridae; genus Trinorchestia; species Trinorchestia longiramus. Next base: position 20,552 of record VCRD01001553.1, on the reverse strand, counting down.
AGCGGGGAAGCTTTTCTTTCAATTGTGTGACTAATACTTCGTTTTCTAGTGAACTGAGGACACTTCCGGTCGTTAGAATAATGGTCTAATCCACAGTGGAAGTAGCAAAGGGGATAATAACAGTCAATTTTTCTTATGTTCATTTTCCCCATATCGACCGCAGGTCCCGACTTTACCACATCGTTGGCATCTGAAATAATGTTGTGATCTTCTTCAGGTGCTTCTCCAATTTCAGTCTCCTGAGTTATATTCCCTTTAGTCATGGCATGGTGGCTAGATGTTGAATTTAATCCTTTTAGGAAACGAGTAGGCTCAAACAGCTCTAGCATATATTCTTAATTAGACCTACGAGATCCTCCGCTACTCGAAGATTTGTTCTTTGATGGTTTTGGTGCAGAGGACGATGTCAGGGAGTCATTCTTTGTGATATCCGCAAATAGCATCTTTATTGGATCCGAGGACATTTTGAGGTCGTCACCGTCTAGTCGTGATTCAGATTGGGGAGTTTCGTAAGTATCCATGGTTAAGCTATTCTATTTTCCCCTGCCACCTTGAGCGGACGCCAAACCTGAGACAGCATAGTCTTGGGCTTTATTGGAACACAAAATACCCTACCCACAAAAGGACAGGATGGTACGAGCAGACTTGACCACAAAATGAAACTATCAGCTTCCTACCTCAAGTTTTGCTGATTCTACGGTGAGTTGCTAGGGTAACCACTTCAAGACATTCTGACGAGGACCAGCGGTTTCATCGAATAGAAGCTCAAAAATCCTTCATATCCTTCGGGAAGCGCCACGTCCCCGAGACAAGCACTGAAGGGAACTCAGAAACGGTCCCCCTTAACGTCGGTTCAGGAAGGGCGCAAAGTGTGGTATTATTGACGTAGGATCTGAAAATATGTAAGCTCCAATTAAATTATATTTGTGACTACAGAGCAGATCAGCTGTGCAGCAAGAGCTCAAGTTAATACTAATGTCGTACGTACATACGCGGTCATTGAGTACAACAATGCGCAAATTCTTTCGTGTATACCAGACAACACGACGGAAAAGTGCGCTATCACAAAATGTACATCGATGACACAAAAATATAGCAGAAAATCTTAAATCATGTCTTTGTTTCAGATTTCAAAGTATAGAAAACGTTTAAATAATGAACTCACAGTACAAGCAGTAACGTGTAACATACATGGAATAATCAAAATAAAACCTGTCAAGTAAAAAATGAAGCATTAAATAGCACTTAACTCTTACGGCGGTACGTAGAGCGACCGCAGGTCACGACTAGGGTCATAGATTCATTTCATGATCGTAAGCATGAAGGATGAGGGGACATCAGAACGTTAGGAATAACTGAGGTGATGGCAGCCCGTAACTGGAGGATTGAGGGCCAGCAAGACCCCATCAGATGCACGACCTCATCTATACTCAAGTCGATGCACACATTGTTCAAAGGAGCCTGTCTCAGGTCGTTTCACATTTCCGGATTAATAATAGGACGTTGAAATTAATGAATTATCATTAAATCACGGTTTAGGTAGAATTCTGCTTAATATAAAGCAACTAACATAGTGAAACTAAGTTAATACTTCGTTCAAATGACACGTACCGGGCGAAAAATACCTGAGCCTCTCGAAAACACAATAGTAAAAAGAAGAAAAAACCGAAATGAGGGTATTCGTACAGAAGGTCTGCGTGTGTCCTCACAAGAGACCAGGGAAAGAAGAGAAGGATCAAATAACTACGCCACAACAGGCTAAGGCAACAAACATCGCCGATTTCATCGTGAATGGGTAGAGAAAGCCTTGGGGGAGTGCTGACGAGTGCCGACACCGGCAGCAAATCATTCCGAGTGGAACTCGAAAATTCAGCATTCTTCCGAGGAACTGCAAATACCCCAAGACATACTCAAGAGCAATCTCCAGCGCATCCTCCTGTACAGATAAAACAAACAAAGCCACTGCTACTAAGGAAACAGAAATCATGCGTCATTCTAAGCGAGTTCTGATACCCGAGGCCCTCAGTTATTATGAATTTAATTAAAATATTGATCTTATAAGAGTAGAAGCATTGATTTAGCACATGAGATCCTATCAACCATGTAAGGGTAGAGTGGTAGCTCGGAGACAAATTTCTAATCAACGGAGAGAAGTCGGTCGTCATCAAAATTATTGAATACATGTTCTGTCTAATTCATTCGGTGGTTTAAACAGTATATTAGAAATTGTTTAAAGTAGTCAGAATTTACCACCTATTCGTCTTCAAATTATCGAGAATCATACAAATAAAGTCTTTTCAGTCTCCTATGACGTTCGTTTGCAAGTAATATGGCACTGAGGCTTTGCGCTAAACACTTCCACAGACCAACTTATTTTCATCTGCAGAGGTACTAGTGTCGTTTATGACGAGAGAGTTCATTTTCGTAAGAAATAATACAGTTAATACGAACAATATTACTTAGTAGCGGGGAATTAATTGGCCAAAATAAATAATCTATTTCCATGTACGATACTACGTAAAAAAGCCTCTCTTTACACAAACACACAAAACTATACTTTAATTATTTCGAGTCTGCTAGAACACATGCGTCCCCCAGACTATTTCGGAATGCCTTTTGAGGTGTATTTGTCCCAAAAATGCAATAATATTCCAAAAGTGACATTTATACTTGCGACAATTAAGAGATCGTTATTTCCGGTAGGCGACCAAATTAGTTTTTATACGTGTACTGAAGCAGAAAATATAATTTTGTTATGTCTTCATTAATGACGCAAATGCTGACTCGAAACGGCCCAGTTCAAAATTTTAAAGTGGTAGTGTTCGACTTCGTGAGGCTGTTGAAGAACATTAAAGCCCAAGCAATTGTTATGATTACTCCTCTTACGTGATACACACATGGTCAAACTTGAAATAAAATGACAAAAATCCAGAATTTCGCGGTGACTGTAGTACCAGCCAGTCACTAGGAAGCCTACCAGCGAGTCACTAGGACGCCGTATGTCGCTGCCCACGTGACAAAAAGCTGGTTCAGTAACACTACATGTTCATGATGCGAGAAATCAGAACAGATACTGAATGTATCGCCGCACTAAAACTAATGCTACTCAACGGCAGACATAAGTAGAATAGAATAGAATGAGGCTATAGGAACGAACCTTCGGGCCCATTCTTGGGTCGGATAATTACTTCGATAATTATTCGGTTGTTTACCCAAGTCCCATGCCGTATTTCTAGCCGCGTCAACCATGTCGGCAGCGGGATTCGAACCCGGGTCTTTCCGCTCGCAAGCAGATTCGCTCACCAGTCGACCAAGACCGATAATGTTTTTGAAAACTAGACTGGGTAATAGGAACCGACACACACACCCTTGTCGGGACGGAACTACTTAATAATAAATGTTTTATCGTGACGGTGCAGGTGCTCTTGCATATGCGAACGAGTAGGCCGAGGACGGATTGTTATCACAGACCAGCTTCATGATGTGTGAGCTCATCAAATAATACTTTTTACCTGCGCACTATTCTGAAATGATGTAGCACAGATTCCGTGAGTAAGCATCAAGAAATCGAAGCAAATGGATTTAACCATTCATAGTTCTACAACGATAGTACATTTCTTCATGATTTAATAATGTATAATTTTACCCGAAATTTAGATCGCCCCATCTTACACTAATGAAAACTCAAAATAAAGCGATGAAGTACACGAATGAGGCATCGAAAACAGCCTCGCAGAGCGACGGTCGCACGATAGCACTTTTTGCGAGAAATAACGACGAAGGTCTCTCGGAATTTTTTTAAAATACTGACACATTCATACTTACTATTTGTAAAAGAGAGGTCTCACCATTGGCTAATTTGTTCCAAGATAGAGAAAGATGACAAAAAACAAGCTCGCCTTATTACATAATTAATCTTGAAACCGCCTCTTAAAACGAGCGGTGTAAAATTTGAAGCGAGCTGCAAACTCTGAAGAGCGCTAAGTCCCCGGGTGTAATAGGCGGGCCAGTCTGCAATAACAGCTGAGAGCACTCCACAAGGATGCATCAAGTCCTCTTAGCCTGCTTAGTGAAAAGGCTCCAATTGAGTTTCATAAGAGATTTGCCTGCTATGTGCACATTCCTCTAGAATAAATTACTATTATTCAGGTGCCTTAAAAAATTAGGACTAGATTACAACTGAACTAATACAACACAAAGAGATGACTTAAATTTACACAGACTAGAACATGTTTGAATTTGTGATTAATTAGAAAGTATTACTAGGAATATACGTTAACCTACAACGTTAAATCTAAGCTTAATAATTTTTTGTTTAAAGGAAAATATTGTTTAGCAGGACGGATTCTGTTCACTAAACTGAGAACTGCATCTCCAAACAAGGCACTTGCAATCAGTTTGTACCAAAATGATAATTGCTCTATCCATAAATTATATCGTAATTTCTGTTTGAAAACGTAGCTGAAAGACGTCATGGTTGATACAACCAATTTGAAAAATATTTTAATAAATTTACGGATGTTAGTCGACTAGTTGTCAAAACGTGCTTCAATAAAAAGTTACAGGATTTTAGTAGCCTGACCAAAATAGATGTCAAAAATCTGCCAGCAGTGCAATATTTAGGTGGCAATCAGCTGCACGCGTTCGCTCTCCTGTGTTTCAGACTCACAGAGGCGCTGGAATAATTCAAGTAACCACAAAATTAACCTCGTATTTCTTAGTCTAAGAGCACGAAACATTTCAAAAAATTCACGAACTATTACAGCGAAGTTATTCGACGTGTTCTATCAGCAAATTACATACATATAATAAGGCACCTCGCTTTGTTATTTGTATTAAAATGTGATACTTTTTCGCATGTTAAACTTTAGCAGTTCTCTCAGATTGAGTGAGATCAGAGCGAGCAGGAATAAGTGTGTGACAAAAGATGCAGGTCTATGTGGGACCTTCATCATGACGTTGACACAAACAACGATACAGATTGAATCGTTCTTAATAGAAAAGGTGTGCACTTCCAAAGGGTGTGAGACTGTGGAGGACCAAAAGGTACAGGGTGTTCTTTAATATCATAGGCACGTGACTCTTCCTGAGTTTTGTTTCTTTTTTAAGTGTAGAGGGTCGAGGCAAGCCTACTATTCTACAGATTGGATGACCAAATTTTGTCCGGGTAATACACGATGTAATACCGTAGTGTCCGCTACGTCTGCTATTTACCATTTCTACTCATCCATGGAGTTTGGTGACGTACAAATATTCAATATACTAAAAAGCTAAACGTCACATTAAGTGCATAGACGACAAAAACATGGCAAGCGATTAAGTAGCTTAACGGTACATTCAGGTCATCAAGTAACGGAATGGCGATATAAGGAAATTAAGTAACCTTAAGGCCGTACTAGGTTACCAGTTAATAATAATCACGAACTTAAATTATATCAGGTTTCCATGTAAAATAATATCGTACACTCAAACAAGCATACTATGTATATCGACAACTGGTACAGCCAATGGCACGAGAAACTTCGGAATTTCTAGTCTAAAGAGATCCACTGATTTGATCCGCTAATTTGTTTGAGTTACACGACTCCAGCACCAATCACTTGTCTGCGAAATGAAACATACAAATCTCAGAAATCTCGACGGATTGTAATCATCCACACCATAAATATAATAATGCAGAAAATATACATCACGGACACAATAAAAGACTAAGTTAAGGCCTTTTCTACTAAGTAACAATTCTTGAACCGGAAATAGAAATTTCAAGGCGGCTCTCTTCACCAAGAAAAGCAGAAAGTTATTCCCTTTTGCTTTTCGATACAATCTTTTCAACTGTGACCTTAGTCATCGAGACTGCAATTTGAACACGGGAACACGTCAATAAATAACACAAGCACAATTTCCGTTTCACAGAAAGGGCACTTGTCATCAATTCATTATCGGTAATTTGAGGAAAATGACAGGAAATTAAACCATTGTGGATGAAACACACTTGATGTGCCGGGTAACAATGAGAGCGCAGTCTATTCCAGATGCGTTTGATGACTGACAGTTTTTTTGGAACAGTTTACCGACAAAGAAACATTTAGTTTAGTACTCGCATGTCGAAGTGCATGGAGTCAGTGAACAGAATATGTATCATATTTTAGTGCTACTCGAATCATTCAGCTTAGGTCAAGTGTGCGTGTGCAGATAGATAAACGAGCGGGTTGTTTGACCAGTCTGTGGTAGACGCAAGAATTCAGAGTCAAAAAATAGTATAGAAATAAGTGAAAACACAATGTTGAAGGTGAAAGAATAAAACGATTCGAGAAACCAGCGAGAAAAATTTGAGAACCCTAGCTTGCGAATTGAGAGGTGACATTTAACAGTACCAAAATCATGGGAGAGGCCCCTCAGTTGATTGCTAAACTGCAGAACAGCATAATATCAGAGATGGTAAAACTATGGTGAATGGTTTGTAAATTTCAGCTGCATTTAGAATAGAATGAGGCTACAGGAACGAACCTTCGGGCCCATTCTTGGGTCGGATAATTACTTCGATAATTATTCGGTTGTTTTACCCAAGTCCCATGCCGTATTTCTAGCCGCGTCAACCATGTCGGCAGCGGGATTCGAACCCGGGTCTTTCCGCTCGCAAGCAGATTCGCTCACCAGTCGACCAAGCAGGTGATTTGTGCATTTGTGCTATTGTTGGTATTATCAAATTGATAGTGATGTAGTATTAGTGGAATGAAGTGGCATTATCGGTACGTATTATCAAGCATGTTCAATCGAGTTGAAGAAAAATAAATCCATTTAGCGAAGTCGGTTTAGTGTAAGATGGAGCACAGACAGGGAGAATTATAACAGGTACGAAAATGGTGATCGAGCCAGTAAATCTTGGGAGTAATCCAAGTCACGCACCAGTCTTTCCCTGTTGAGATTCCTGGGTGCTTTAGATAAAGGAGTCCCTGCAGCTGAGATAAACCAATCAGAGCTATCTGACTCCGCTGCCCAATGCATCGGAGAAGATCCAGACCCTACAGAACTCAGATGCATCCAAAAGAAAAAAAAAAGAGTTAGAGCGATTTGAGTACATGATCCAACTCGTCTTCCGCTACCTCCCTCCATGAGGGCCAAGAAGATAAGTATACCATATAACTTATTCGTTCATTAATAATAAGGGTACCGTTTACTTATAATTTAACGGTAAAGGTACAATTAATTAACTTATTTGGACCCTCATTCAACGCACACCGACCGCTCTAACTCTAGGACTACAAACATCCTTTCCTTATTTAGTATCCACAGCTTCTTTTACACTAGTCAGAGTTCCAAATTTGCGCTTCGATAGCGAGCAACTAAGAAACCTAAATGACCCTGACAGCTGCAAGGGGACAGCAGAGGACGTCCTCTCAGCGCCTCAGCGTCTCACAGAGGTCACCTCAGCGTCTCACAGACGTCGCCTCAGCGTCTCACAGACGTCGCCTCAGCGTCTCACAGACGTCGCCTCAGCGTCTCACAGACGTCGCCTCAGCGTCTCACAGACGTCGCCTCAGCGTCTCACAGACGTCGCCTCAGCGTCTCACAGAGGTCGCCTCAGCGTCTCACAGAGGTCACCTCAGCGTCTCACAGAAGTCACCTCAGCGTCTCACAGAGGTCGCCTCAGCGTCTCACAGAAGTCGCCTCAGCATCTCACAGAGGTCGCCTCAGCGTCTCACAGAGGAAGCACCTCAGTGGGAGACGGAGGGGGAGGTCTGAGAGGCAGACAGGTGACCCCCACACGGAGGGGTGGGGAGGAGTACACCGGGTACCCCAGTGGAGGGTCCGCGGCCTGCACAGTGAGGTTGCGCAGCAGGGAGGAGTGGGCCTGCACAAACAGCGCCAACATGAGCTTATTTGCATCTGTATAGATCTGTCAGTCAAACATGGCGCACTACCCCACACACACCGTTGCAGCTCTTACATTTAAATGTTCAAATAGACAACAATTACATATAAACTTCCAGTTAATCACTAGTGGAAAGTGAAACATTCGCACGATGAGCATGACACACTAGTGTTAAATTAGCGAGGGTTCATCTATACTTTGGTCTCTTCAAATTAGCAGTCAGTAAGCGACACAGGTAAACACAATTAATATTAAAGAACAGAAATTAACATGGTATACACAGAGCTTGTTAATTTAATGAATTCTAACTCCTCTATGCAAGGAATAATATAACAATCGAACTTATGATGAATTATTAGCAATAAATATATGGTTTGCATCAGCGATATCACGGCAGAAAGGAGATGCAATGATTAAAAGACCACCATACTAAATTTCTGTTAACTCTACCGATCAAAAGAATTTAGATACGAAGTCTATAGTTCACTGTTTATACTTTTGCTGTTTGTTGAATGCCATTTTAGTAGACTTCTTAATTTATTCTTGGTCATATCGTTTTGAAATTTATTTGACCGATTGATCATTCAGATTTATAGACATTTTTCACGAAATTATCTCAAAATATTTATATGTGAGAAATATGCGAGAAAAAAAATTAAAATCATCACGAGTAGTAGCGTCAACTCCTGTGTCAATGCATACATTTAGAAAGAACGAAACTAGTTTATTACACACTACATCTTACGTGTACAGCAAATGTGAAGACACAGGGATACGGAAGTTGCTGTCCTAGTAAACTTTATTTCTAATATCTGTCCCGCTTGCCCCGAACAGATGTACAATAGAGGTAGCCAATGAGCACTTAAAGGACCTGGTGAGGATGATGCAGGTTATACGGGGCAATATAGACGACTTCAGCCCATATGGTTGGGCTGAAGGATAGGAAAAAGGTAAGGAAATCCTCACTGGTGAGGTAGAGCAGCACCACCTCACCTGTATGGAGTAGCGCTCGTCATCATCATTGGTGAGGTAGAGCAGCACCACCTCACCTGTATGGAGTAGCGCTGTCATCATCATTGGTGAGGTAGAGCAGCACCACCTCACCTGTATGGAGTAGCGCTCGTCATCATCATTGGTGAGGTAGAGCAGCTCGGGGCTCAGGGCTCCCCACACGCCCGTGACGACGCTGCTGTTGAGACGCCCCAGGCCTGTCTCCTGCACCCGCAGCGCCGCCAGCCGGCTCGTGTACACGCGCTGGGAGCGTAACGTACGTGTTAATCGTGATGTGCGTGTGTACAAGCGCTTAAAAGTAATGCACGTGTTGCAGGGTGACGTGGTGCACTGCACACACTAGGAACATTTAATTCGATGTAAATATGAGAACCATAGCTTGTAGATACCAGGAAAATGAGAACGCAAGCTTGTAGATACCGGGAATAGGAGAACCCTAGCTTGTAAACGCCAGGAATATGAGAATCCTGGCTAGTAGATACCAGGAATATGAGAATCCTAGCTAATAGATACCAGGAATATGAGAATCCTGGCTAGTAGATACCAGGAATATGAGAATCCTAGCTAATAGATGCCAGGAATATGAGAATCCTAGCTAATAGATGCCAGGAATATGAGAATCCTAACTAGTAGATACCAGGAATATGAGAACCCTAGCTTGTAGACAAGAACTGAAAATTTAAATTCCGATCATTCACGCAACTATTCAGTCTCACAAGAATGGTATTCCAATAGTCTTTAAGTATTTTACAGCAGTATTATATACTATATACATCATTTTTTATCAATAATATGTTTACATTATTGCCAATACAGTGGTCGAATAGTGCACAGCTTGCGCTTGTGATGCGCAAGTCTCTGGTTCGAGTCTCCATGCAGCACTCGATTTTCTTCTGCTTGCCATGGAAGCAACCAGGTAAAGGAGAGGAGAGCAACAATCACTGGAAGCATCTTCACTAGTTTTAAGATGTCAGCATTAACATTTGAAAACTCGATCACAATACATGTGTACTCTGTACAATATCGGAAATAAAGTTCATTTTAGTCGTTAGTTATTTCGGCTTAGTTTCATCAACAGAATGAACAAAAATACCTCTCATTGTCATTATAATTTGTATTAGATAAACGTATTCTAACACATAACTAGATAAAGTAATGAAAAACAGAAACCCTTGCATCTCAGCACTCAAATCAAAATGAGGAAAGTATCTTTTGAGCAAAGAAAATTATCAAAGCAAGAAGCTAGTCAAATGTTGCACACCTTCACATCATTATAGCTTATAGTGAAGGAAATTATCGAAACAAGAAGCTAGTCAAATGTTGCATACCTTCACGTCATTGTAGCCTATAGTGAAGAGGTACGGCACTTCTCTTTGGATCGCCTGGATCCAACTCTGCGGCTCATCCAGAAGGGGGCGCTGCAGCGGCTCATGACGGAGCAACAGATGCTCAGGGCATGTTGCTGCGTCTCCACGACCCTCCCCTATTCTTGCCCCTTCGGTTGATTTTGCAGCATCCAGGTCACCGTCATCACTTTCATTGAGGGACAGAGAGCCTCTGTGGACTCTATCAGCCGGGACATGACTTCGTCTGGTCCTTCTCAGTTCAGCTGCTTCATGAGACCTCGTTGACGTCTCATCAATTTGATGAAGGGATCTATCATTCACTCTATCAATTGTATCAAGAGATCGCCTAGTAGCTGCTGTATCAGGTAAGTCAAGTGACCTTCTATTTACTGTAACATCAGTAGAGTCACGCGAGTGCCTCATCGTACCTCCATCAACTGTGTTGCTCAGTAGGCGGTTGCTTGCATTTATGGCGTCAGTGATGTGCCCAGAGGCACGGTGGGTGGATGTCTCTACGTCAGTCTCGTCAGAACCAAAAAACCAAGTTGAATTATACTCGATGAGCGCATCCATAAGATCAGGCCAACTCGAACTGTTTAGTCCGATGAGAACGTGATCTAGGGATATCTTTACGGCCATTCTGAAAAATTAATTGAGCAATAAATACATGTGCGCTCAAAATTATTTACTTATAATCTAAAGAATATTATTTCTTCACACATTAATACTACTTCGGCTCTACCCCCACAACCACATGGAAAAGAAGTCTAAGACGAGTCAGAGCATTCATGCAACCACTGCAGCGCTTGCATCCGTTCAAGCATTTTGGTTTCTTTTGTGATCGAAACCGCCAGTGAAGATTTTGCTGCTTGCTGTGGCAACTCTCAACATTGGTTAATTCTTGCTCGCTCCTTAGTGCGGTGTCTGTCATCAAATAATTAGAGATCAACACACTCTCCACTCTGTAGTCTGCAGTTCTCACTCTTGCATTCTTCATCGACATACAGTGAGGTGGAACAAATTTTGGGAGGGGCAGTTCTTATTTTTTCTTTATATCATTTGTCAAAGAGACATATCCATAAAACACATGAAAAAAGCACAGACGCTGTGTCGTGGGTTACAGTGCTGCGCATGTTGGTAAGCGCCCTCACCTATAAGCCTTGAGAGCAAAAGTCCGCAGCAGCGGGCGCTGGTTGAGCCACAGCTGTTTGGTGGAAGAGAGGAACGCTCCCCTGAAGGTACAATACACCTGGTGGGGAGAGGGAGGCGCAGGGTCCTCACCATACCCCCCACACAAGAGCATGCCGCACACCGCACTCACAACCCTGCACAAACAAGAATCACCAATTCCCACCTGCCGTTTTGACAACCTAACCATCAGTGAAGAAATATCAGCTAGCATGCTTTCGGTACTGCATTATGTATGCTTCACACAACCCCTTAAAAACAAAAAAATATCTTTATTATAATCTTTACAGCGGGAGGCGATGAGAAAACTAACCGGTAAGCTTCTTCTAACGCGTCGTCTTCTAAGAGTTTCTGCAACAGTCGATGGTAATCGTGGGGCGCGTACTCATCGGTTGGACCTGGGAGGTTAACATCGGTGGCAACTGATCCATACTTCTCTAGGGCAGCGCTTCGCTTTCCTCCGGAGTTTCCCGATAATTTTTTCCTGGACGATTTTTTTAACCTATGACTCGCAGATTTTGTTCTTGATTTGCTCGAAAGTTTCCTCTCAGATTCCGATGAGGATTTCTTCAAAGTATGGTGGTCCGCCTCGAAGCGAATGCGGATGAAGTGGCTTAAGAGGAACTTGAACCAAGAGAGGGGAAAGAATGCTTGCATGTTGTCCACCACCTCAGTTTCGTAGGGCAGGTCGTCCAACCAGCACAGAGGAGGGCCGTACAGCGCACAGGTGTCGGAGGCCGAGACCCGTGCTGATGGTGGTGGCTTAGCTACAGGGTCTGGGCGAGGCAGCACTCTTACGCTGGTCACCGTCATGTTCGTTGCTGGAGCCCCTCCACGAGTTGGCGATGCATCCAAATCTTCGGATAAATCAATGGACTGGTGCCGGATTTGTTGCTGCTGAAGCTGGATGGCAGTGGAGTTTGAACGACTACGCCGAGGCGCGCAGTTGCTGGCAGGAGAAGCGTTGGGAGGCGTGAGAACAAAGTTTTGCGACTTGCCAGCAATGGGTGGAAAGTCTCTATTAAGCGACAAGCGACTGCCAAACTTTGTGAAGGCAGGAATTTGACTTGAGTTTCGTGTCCTCAAGCCGTCGGGATTCATAACCAGTTTGTCGCTGCTGAGATCAAAAATATCCTGTTCCCAGTCATGACTAGACTCGATGGTAGAATTCAGTTTACTTTTGTCCACCCAGGCGAGCCTGCTCCCTCGCCCGCTTTGCACAGATTTGTTGTCCTTATCATCACCCAGTTCAAATTTGCCGTCTTTAGGCCTACTCGTATCCTGGCTACAGTTAAGGTCTTCTCCAGCAGGCAGATTTGGTGATGTAGTTGGCTCTGACTGATTGCTGACAGCATCGCTCAGTTTAGGTAATGAGGAAAGAAGATCGTAAGAAGCACTGGCAATGCTATGACGACTTCTGCTGGAGTAACTTCGTCGTGACGGCGGTTTAATGACGCTAACACGTCCTCGCTTAAACGTAATGGCGTAATCCATCACAACAAAAAGAAGGCACTTGACAAAATATTCGTTGATAATGGACAGAAAATCGACGGAGTCAATCACTCCAGTGAGGACATTCTGGGTGTCGGAGTAGGCATAGAGAGGCAGCTGACACAGCGGAGTAAGGGTGTGCAGGAACGAGGGGTTCACTATATTCTCAAGTCGAGACGAAGATGTGGGAGCTTGCGAGAGCTCATCGAAAGCTCGACTAAACAAAGCGTCCACTTTGGAGGCCTCGACGGTGTGGCAGCTCGTTTCCTGCAGCTCCAGCCCCTTGACGCTGAAGTACACGTGGCCACAGCCCACCTCCAGCACCTGCACAGTAATTTATCGACTCAGAGAGATTAAGTAAATGCAGAGAAATAATTCGGACAATTTCTCAATTAGAACTGTAGCTCAGAATTGAGACGTTCGGCTAGGCTTCCGCTAGGCCAGAATTGAAAATTACAAGTTTCAAATAAATCGGCTTACAACACGGCACGTTAAGGTCGCTACACTTCTCAATCTTCCCTCAAAATTCGTTATGCAAATAATTTAATCTCGAATAAATACATATTTCACTTTTTAAAGGATATCAGAGAATAAGACATTTCAGGAAAGCACAAAAAGAGGTTTAAATAAATCGTTTCCTTTACTCTATAATAGGATTGAATGGAGACGATGCATAGGAGGCACATGCTGTTCTTCAATGCTTGGTCAAGTTTCATTCTTCGCTGAACATTTTTTCAGGGGCAGAGCCGTGCGTGTAGACATCAATACGAGTACCTGTAATTACTGTCACAGGTGCTTTCTTCTACCGGGAACAAATGGTCACGATGAGATTGAGATAAAGCTGCTCTAGTTATTACCTCAGAGCAGGGGACCTGAGAGGTATTATAAAGATCCCCCTCAGATTTCGATAAAGAATAGAGTGATACTATAAAAATTTGGAGCACTCGAGAGACATCATAAAGATGACATGACTGGAATTATATTACACTTTTTAGTAAAGGAACGTGTTAACAACATTCAAGTAAAATACTGATGCTGCATCAATCTACATTTTTTAAACCAGTGGTTGTTGAATGTCTGACCATGGCTGTCTAGCGGTAAACCAACAGCCTAGCTTCAATGTGACAGAGAAATCTTTTAGGTACATTTCACATCAATGTACATGCTATTGTAACTTTATCCAAAACACAGACGCTAATTAAAATAAAAGATTCAAATCATGCGTGTTGCGGAAGACGAGCATCTCGGATAACAGATGAGATTCAAAAATGTTGGTGCAAATGTCGGATGGATTTGACAGAGAGAAATGAAGTGGTTATGTTGCCCAGCAGCACTCGTTTATCTTACCTGAATCCAAATGAGTCTGTCTTCGAAGCGCAGCAAGAAGTGGTCCCCGGCCACCACCAAGCCTGCACAGTGCACTCAACTATAAAACACTCTGCAAAAAAATCTGACGCAGAAACTAAAGTTGAGTTCATTTTTTCCGATCACAACAGCTTTAAGGCTAGCTTGTCGATGCGAATCGAGTCTCGTGCAGTAAAAATAAATTCTATCGTGCTATTGTATATGATATTACAATGAACTAGGTTACTACATAGGCACTCCGTGTCACAAGAGCGAAGACACAAGTTAAAAAATTCGTTTTCCATGGTACCGAAATCTTACAGCCGCGTTCGATTTTTTGGCCCCGTCAGCTAAGCGATACTGCTTGCCGTTCAGGCGCAGCGTCCCATTGAAATAGCGCTGTCCAGACTTTTGTAAACTTCGTATGCTGATTACTCAAAACTTGTGTTTGGTATCTTCGCTCTTGTGGCACTAAACGCCTCATATGAGGGCGGTCATAATAATAAGGTAGGACCGATTGCAGAATTAGATATTTTCTAGTCGAAAATTCTAACATTTTTAATCAGAGTTCCCCTCTTCAGAGTCAAACTAGAGACACAGAGCAGCTGCGACAGTTTAAAAGCGCCAGCGGAAAAAAAAACCTTCTCACTTCAACCATTTTAGCTCATCAATTTCTTGAAAACGACCTCAAATAATTCCAAACGAGCACATACGAAAAACGCAAAATTGCAAGGCGTCAAAGGAGATATTACCGAGCGCCCCGGAGTGAAGGCAGGAGAGTAGCTGGGACAGCAGGTAGGGCGTCAGCTGGGCGTAGTAGGCAGCGTCAGGAGCAGCCGAGGTGGAGGAGGAGTGGCCGACAGTGTAGGGCCAGAAGCGCTCCGGGCGTGGGAAGCCCAGGAAGAAGCATGGCAGGGTGAACACCGGCAGCAATGGGGCGTTCAGGACAGCAGCCGCAGTTGCCAGCAACACCAGCACCGGCATTAGTCCGATGTTGATGGCTGTAAAGCAACGATTTAGAGGCGTCTGCTCCTTTCAGTATTATAAACATAAGCTTATTAAATGGCTTAAGTTTAACCAAAAAATAAAATGCAGATACCAGGCAGATGTTAACGGCTGTGAAATCGGAAGAAAATCTGATCTCTAATTTGACACACGAACATTTGGATTGACACAGCTATAACACTGCACTTTTGACTTTTGTCAAGTACATGTACCTAATGTTAACGCCAGTGCATGTACGTGATATAAACGAGACACTACTGTTTTTATTATACAGGATCAGAATAGTAGTCTATGAGTTGTACTTGAAAAAGTACCAGTATTTGGAAAAACAGAAATGAATATCAGAGATAGTGAGCTATCTTCCCTGTTCCTTTATTTACGATACAGAAAAATTAATAACTTCACATTTTTCTTGCACATCCACGAGTAGCTCCATAAAATGTAAAGTTGGAACCGAGAAAGCAATCTTTGTGTAAACATAAAATCTCGACTGGGAAATAAAACCACGAAAAGTTGAGGCTATACGCTTGCCTGTAGGAGAACTATGGCTGTCTTTGAATTATAGGTAGAGACACGTTAACGTAACAGAAGATAATGATAATAAAATAAATAAACTGAAACAGTTACACTTAATCGGAAAATAATAAGTTATGAACTTTGAGACAAACATAGAAAACAACACGACATACTTGTAAGAATAAGAAACAGCACAATATACCTGTAAGAATGAGAAGCAACACAACACACCAGTAAGAATGAGAAGCAACACAACACACAACACACCTGTAAGAATGAGAAGCAACACAACACACCAGTAAGAATGAGAAGCAACACAACACACAACACACCTGTAAGAATGAGAAGCAACACAACACACCAGTAAGAATGAGAAGCAACACAACACACAACACACCTGTAAGAATGAGAAGCAGTACAACACACCAGTAAGAATGGGAAGCAGCACAACACACCTGTGAGAATGAGTGTTATGGGCCTCCTCTGCTTTTTATCGAAGACGCTGGAGTAGGTGATGAGGCAGATGGCAAAGCAGTGATGCAGGGCCCGACGTAGCCAGAGTAATCCTATGCTGCACAGCGTCATGCGTACTGCCACCTCCAGGCTGAGGTAGCCAAACACCGGCGAGGGGGCGTGGGGCAGGATCACCTCCAGCAGGAAGAATACGCAAAGGGCTCCGCAGCACAGCCACTGGCTCGTCCAAATCTGTAGGAGTAGTGTGGTTAAAGAACGCATTCAGCTGATGGAGTTATGGAATTGCAGAGAAGATGAAGACAACGAATATGTAAATAGAAATGGCAACTATGGAAGTGAATTTGCCCACTAACTGAGAACTTGAACAGTAACTACTGAGAACTACATATAATTGTATTAATTGAGAACTTCTGCAGTAACACTGAGAACTTACACAGTAGCAACTGAGAACTAACACAGTATCGACAGTCTTTTTGCACAAGTTCTGAAATTCTGCAAAGTATCAGCTGAAAATTTGACGGAATGAACGTAGAATTTTAAGAACGGCTCATAAAGTGCACATCGAAATTGAAAAACTTCCGGCCATCGTAGTGTCCCCGGCCCAGCTCTACAATCAAGTCATGCACGGAAGTAAATGTATGCCACTATTACGTCTATCAAACCTCAAACAGGCCCGCATGGTAAGTGAAATAAAGACCTCAATTGATGGTTTTGCACAATGAGGTATTCCTTGGGACTGTTGCGCGTCTCCACAGAAGTTTCTACATAGAGTTTAATGAATAAAATTTATGAGGTTGACTTGAAACGAAAAATGACCAGCGTGAAGACCCTGGCGAGAACAACGACATGCAGGAGCCAGGCAGAGGACAAGGCCGGCTTAGGCGCAGCGCAGCGGTCAGCCCCCGTCCACATCAGCGTCCCCACCAGGAGCAGCACCGGACCTCCTGAGGTAGTCATTATTGTTATGATGGATCTAGAACTTACAGTAACAATGTACACAGAAGCTACTGTTATAATGCACACAGAAGCTACTGTTATAATGTACACAGAAGTTACTGTTATAATGGAGGTTGTGTACAGAACAGTGACGCGTGACTTTTTCCTTGTCTGTAACTAAGCCCAAAAGCAGAGAAGCATGAGACAAATACGAGCCATTGTATGAGTATTGCTTAGTGTTGTTGTTCAGAATTACATCTGAGAAGCAAGCGAGTGTGAGGAGCAAATCAACTCCAATAACACGGGACATACATAACACTTGGGGATCCACGCCGGTGATTTTTTCTTTCTCACGAATGATTTAGGTAAAAACTTATCATTCACATTGCCATTTTGAAACGATAGTACCTCTTGTTTGGCATGATGAGTAAAATAAAAATCCAGTTTATTCTGAAATTGAATAAACACGTGTTAAAAACACTCATGCCTAATTTCAATATTCACAAGCAAAGATTAGAACGTCTCTAGCTGCGTCCCCACTACAACGTTCACACGTGTTCATTAACGAGTACATTAACGCAACCCAACTTCAACCAGGAGTTCTGATCTTGCCCTATGTGCTTGATTGCACATAAAGAACCATGAAGGTAGTATCAGCTGCCATTAAACCTACTCTACCACCACAGTCAACCTTCACCAGTCTACTACCACTACAGCCCACTACCACCACAGCCCACTACCACCACAGCCCACTATCACTACAGTCCACCATCACCACAGCCCACTACCACCACAGCTCACCATCACCATAGCCCACTATCACCACAGACCACTATCACCACAGCCCACTACCACCACAGCCCACTACCACCACAGCCCACTATCACCACAGCCCACTATCACCACAGCCCACTACAACCACAGTAACAACCCACCAATGGAGCAGGCCTTGCAGACAACTGCCCTCATGGAGAGGTGGGCAAACAGCGGTGGGTTGGGCGCGAAGTAGTTCCTGATGAGCCCACCACAGCTCCACACTTGCTGTGAGGTGCCCACTGCCCACCACACTAGCCATAACACACACCACGATACGCTACAGCACACCAGCGCTACACTCTGCACAACACAGCACCGCAGTACGAGGATTAGTCACGTATTTTTGCATAAAAATATCCTAAACTGCAATGCATGTTGCTGATGCATTCCAATTTTGCATTATTGTATATAAATTCAAGGATTCTATCACCACAGCTGGAATGGGAAACAAGAACAAAACTTGAAACAGAACAATGCAGAAATTCGATGATATGTCTATAATGGTATTTTTACCTTGGATTATAAGACAGTGAACTACAGTGCAGAGATATATTAAACACATTAACTCATATACAACACGCATAACTTAAAAATACACATCCACACCTAAAATGGGCGAAAATTTAATCCACAAGCACAAAAGTTGAAACTTAGGAATAAAGTCTGGTGAAGCAAAGTTGGTTATTCAACTGCAGTTTATACGTAAAATAAAAATTCTACACCGCACAGTAACCAGAGCCGCCATTATCTCACTCAGAGAGAAGACTGGGGCCCACTATACAGGGACTCACAGAGAACACTGAGGGAGGGGACTCACAGCGAACACTGAGGACGGGGACTCACAGAGAACACTGAGGGAGGGGACTCACAGAGAACACTGAGGGAGAGGAGTCAGCCCTCTGGTCCAGAAGGAGGCTGTATTGACGCAGGCGGACGGCGCTGCATGTTGAGATCGAAGCAAGCCTGTCAACAAGAACATGCTCAGCTTTACAATTGTGTAACCTGAATCAATTACCACCAATGTACCTTAATTACTTATCTATTAGTTCAAATTAGTGATCTGGATTAGGTAACTGTCGCCTGAATTAGTTACGTGCACACTACATAGGAATGAATTAGGCAAAAGCTGCATAAATTAGGTACGTCTGTGCTGCATGCTTGTAAATTAATGAATTAGGTAAATGCTGCCTGAATTAGTTACATTTATGTTGCATAAGGTGAATTAGGTATATGCTGCCTGAATTAGTTCGTACATACATACTGCATAGGAATTAATGAGGTATATACTGCATAGGAATTAATGATGTATATACTACATAACAGCAATCAGGTATATACTGCATACGAGCAATTAGGTATATACTGCATACGAGCAATTAGGTATATACTGCACAGGAAGGAATTAGGTATATACTGCACAGGAAGGAATTAGGTATATACTGCACAGGAAGGAATTAGGTATATACTGTCTGAATTACTTGCGCACAGTATATGCTACTGCCTGAATATTGTTAAATGTGATCATTTATCGGTTTCTTGAGATCCAATAGTAAAAATAGGTCAAGAATTTGGGCGTGAGTATCATACAACAACACTAATGATGAACTTATTGTAGTAACTATTACAGTCAAGATTAGTTGAAAATTACAACTATATACAAGAAATATTTTAATATTGAGTGCTTCAGCCACATTATAATAAATTTATCCTAACTAAACTTGTCACTATATAACAATAAGTTTATTTTATAAGAAAGTCTCAAGCTGTGGGACAAGTTATAGAGGAACACTTTCTCTTATGCCTTTAGTTTACTTGCCTACAAGATGTGATGGAAGATGTCATAGCTTCAAACTGATATATCAGACGGCAGAGAAGAAATAACGGTTTCAGATTTCCAAACATTAATAGTGGCTACAAGGTAAAAACTATACTACCATTACTACTACTAGTACTACTACTAGTACTACTACTAATACTAATACTAATACTACCACTACTAATACTACTACCACTACTACTAATACTACTACTACTACTACTACTACTACTACTATCACCACTACTACTAACACGCTACAGGCTTTGAAGTCAAAACTTTCGTTGTGTGGAAAATACTGTTCATTTCTAGACCGACGCAATGCTCATACTTCACAATACTTTCCCGGATCTCCACCATTCATTACCTCAAACAGGTACAGGATGAATGAACTCAACACTAATTGGTCCCCTTGAGCATAGAACCAATTGAAATAGTGTACCGGGCCTTTACACGTACCAGCGATGAGGTACAACGTACCAGCGATGAGGTACAACGTACCAGCGATGAGGTACAACGTACCAGCGATGAGGTACAACATACCAGTGATGAGGTACAACGTACCAGCGATGAGGTACAACATACCAGCGATGAGGTACAACGTACCAGCGATGAGGTACAACATACCAGCGATGAGGTACAACGTACCAGCGATGAGGTACAACGTACCAGCGATGAGGTACAACGTACCAGTGGCGGTGAGGGAGCAGCACGGCCAGGGATGTGGTACACACCA
>VCRD01001552.1:17132-119092 GCA_006783055.1 Trinorchestia longiramus | reverse complement strand
CAGCAACGCTTGCTACATACATCAGCAGCAACGCTTGCTTGTTCAGCTGCACCGCTTGCTACATCAGCTGCACCGCTTGCTACATCAGCTGCACCGCTTGCTACATCAGCTGCAACGCTTGCTACATCAGCTGCAACGCTTGCTACATCGACAGCAAAGCAGTTTCAGCGGCTGTGGTAGTAAAATCCTGTAAAAAAAATTTTGTCAGCAAACCTTAGATTCTATGAGTTCCTTATGAGATACATTGCTAGCTCTCCATTGCCTGAGAAAGAGCATTACAAATTTTTTATGGGTTGATTTTGTAATGAAAGGCTCACGTTTTTTCAATTCCATACTCCATTTTCACTGGTTCTTCATTACAGTAATTATTTTCAACAATCATTCCTAATGATGGGAACAAGAAAATTGTTTGTGAACATACTTCCTGGACTTTACCCAACGAACATGAAAGAAAATACCTATATATTTTTTTTCAAATGGTACCTGAAAGTGAAAATTTTCTACTGGCTTTTCTAAACAGGTAGAAACATTTTTTAGTTTCATTTTAGAAGGTTCACTAATTGCACTTGAGTTGGCGTCCTATAATTTATAAAGACATACCTCTTCAATACATCATTCTTTCATTATCATTATTATCCTATTTTATTGAATTGGGTGTGCAGTGGCGGAGTTCAAAAAATGTTTTCATTATTGGTGAATGTTGCCTAACTCGGGATTCTGATTTCATTGTAGCTATTCCATAGCTTCACAACCAACAGCATGATTGTCTAAGAGCTCAAACTGAGAACTGAAGATCGTCTCTCCTCATGAACAAGACAGACATGTACTCTCTCGTGTGGGGAAAAAACATAATTTTGATCTAGGAAGAGAAATACAGCAGCTTAAGTTCAAAATAAATCAATTTCAATATTCGTTCAATGATGGTGGTTTCTAAGTGCAGGTCTGGGTACTAGAAGTGTTCAATCTTCTCCACAATGGCGAGAACATCAACTCAAGATTTCAGTTGGCAAAGCCTGCTCCACCAGTAGATAGAAGTTCCGAGAACATTCGAAAGACACTAAAACTTAACAAAAGATAAATGTAGCAACAGACACACTCGCGCTTTGTCCATATGTTGAGGGCCCTTGTGTGGGAGAAAGAAAAATGGGAAACTGCGTAAATTAGGGGTTAAAGGGAGAAATAAAAGGGGGAAAATGGGGAAATCCAGGGTTCAAGATGGAAATAGAAAGGGGTAAATGGGAAATTAAAGCTTTAAGATTAAGTCTACAAATATCCTCAACAAAGCACAGAACTCCATACAACTTACTAGTGGGAAAATTATATTCATATGTCATTTATTTTTTAATGCTGATAAACATATGCAAATACAGGTAATCTTAAAACTTCAAATCGTAAAGGCTACAAAACAGTTTGGGGAAAGGATTTCATAGCTGAAAATTTATGAATGCTACCCAAGTTTATACACAATTAGATAACTTACTCCTGTTCCTTAATAACTAAACTCTGCGACAATCTCTCGTGTGTAAACTTCTTCGTTACTTTGACTTGTTAGAAAAAATTAGTTTGTCGATGACAGTCAGCCCAGCGCTAAAAAAAATACCATGAATAAGAGAAGCTTTACGAGTGACTAGTGAAGGATTTTTTTTCCTAATTTTCATTCCCTAATCTTGAACTACCCCGAAATTCATGACACTCACTGAAACAAAGATTATTACATAGATTCATTCGAGAGTGAATATATATAGAGCATTAAAATATTTAGTACCTTCCAAATGTTAATGTTAAATAAGACTCCGCGTATGTGAAGTAGCTCATCGAAAGAAGCTTAAACTTCTCCAGCCTCAGCGGACAGAAAAACGTAGTTTCATCAGTGCATGCAGCCATACAGCCGCTAAAATTCTTCCAAACAGCCAACTTGGCAATCCTTTTTTCCATGTTAGCATCTGCTTGCTACCTTAAACTCCTTTTGTCCTTATGAGGAGTCTGCACTGTTGCACGCTGCTATTGAAACGTCGTCTTCGGAAGAAATGCTAAAGTTACGGTAAAATATATAGCATAAAAATAAATCACGAGCTACATTTTCTGATCAACTAAATTATGCTTGCGAGTATTAAGATTCTCTACATTATTTTCTGTTTGCGTCGAGCATCGGTGGGAGCAAATAAAGAAACGTTATTTTCCGTTCTTGGAGGCCTTACGTACGAGATTAATGTTGCTGGTGAGATCATGCATTGTGCACTAAATATTGTACGGTGAGACAGATTTCTAATTCTCTGATCAGTTGAAATGCATATTAATACGAGGGCTTGCTCTATACTTAAGATAATGCAAAATGATTTGGCTATTTCAGCTAAATAGTACTAGAAACACTTTTCTTACTTAGTGTTGTGTGAACAAGGATAAATACGAGTAACTGTATTTTCATGACCTCTATATCCCGGAAATGGAAATGGAGATTGAGCCCGTAGTTTCAGATGAAAATCAACTATTCTAGAGTTACGTAATTACGTTACGTAATTACCTGTTTTCATGTCCTATTAGATCTCATCTACAACATAATGAACTTCTTACAATATTCCAATAATTAAAACTACTATTCATTACGGCATTCAGAGTGAAGTTCAGAAAATTTCAGGCAAGCCAACGTTTGCCTCCTCCACCCAAAATTTCGTCAACTCATTTTCAAACAAATGCCTCTGTCAAAAATCCTCTAATTTGTGACTATAGAAACCGACACACCCAGAAAAATTCCTGGAAAAAACTTATTCTAATATACAGATTAGATTGTTGGTTAAAAATATTTACTGATGAATTTCATACGCTGTTTCATGAAAACAAACTTCTTGAAGAATTAACTTTCAATGTTAATGTGCTTGTGAGCATAATTCTGGGATGTGATTATAATGCAACTTTAGGCAATCAAAATCCTATCCAAAGTATTTTGATTGCACTCGACGATATTTTTGTTTATAGCTCACAAATCAAATGGATGGTAGTGTAGACTCTACAGTAATGGATGGTGGAAGAATTGCGTGACTCAAATAGATGGTAGTCTAGAGTAATGGGTGGTGGAAGAATTGCGTGACTCAAATAGATGGTAGTCTAGAGTAATGGGTGGTGGAAGAATTGCGTGACTCAAATAGATGGTAATCTAGAGTAATGGGTGGTGGAAGAATTGCGTGACTCAAATAGATGGTAGTCTAGAGTAATGGGTGGTGGAAGAGTCCCTGTCTGAGGCCAAGTGTATGTCCAGTTCGGTGGAGAGCTGCAGCTCGTCGTCATTAGCTGCTCGAAACATGCGCCCCAGCCGGGATGAGAAGGTCTCTCCGCTGCGATGGGTCCTGAGGAGAATTAAATACTTAACCTTTGCTTCAAAGACAGATCAGAAGTTCTTCCCTATGATTTTCTCACCTATTTCTAATATAAACATCGTTAAGTGATATTTGAGAATTGAAAACCTTTCTTTAATATGAAAACGGGTCTCATCAATTAGAAGATAAATGGATCAGGGGAAATTTCAAATGTTTTTGATATACTAGGGTAAGATGATATTCTCAAGTCCTACGAGATGAGGGAATAGGGATAAAAATTAGGTAAAAATTCAGATTAAAACCTACTTTCTACCCTCAACTGATTTCACGACGATGCTCTGTCAGAATGTATAATTCAATTTATGTAATTACAAATCAAAATTGAAATCCTGTCTTACCTGACGACCACGACTAGCGACAGAGCTATAAGTACGGCAACGAGGGCTAGGAAGATAGACGCCCCTGCTGTTGCCCACTTAACCCAAGGCTGAGTTTGCTGGTTCACTTTCGACAATTCAGAGTTCGTTTTTGACTGCGGTGCAGCTGTGAGTTTATCACCATCAGCTGTTGAATGTTCTTTTGGTTTATCAGGAGATAGAGTAGTTTTAATAATTGCTGGAGATTTTGTAGTACGATCAGGAGCTGGGTCAGTGATAACATTTGTAGGTGCTTTCGTTGGAGGACCATCAACTTCGACATTATTGTGTAGAGGAGTGCCAAGCATGGTGACGTTTGTTATGCTCATCGATCCTTTGGATAGGTTGAAAGAATTAATCCAGCCCTGTACGATGTCAACGTTTACCATCTTAAGAGACCCTTCACTTATAAAAGTAATAGATCGCGAGTCTAAATAGTTAATCGTTGCATTTTCAATCAAGAGATGCCCATCAATAAGAATTCCTGGGGAATTAATCCGGCCAATGTCTACGTTTATAAGAGCTCCGGATCCAAATACTTGCATCGATTCGATTGTGTCAATAGTAGAATGGTTCACGACACAATGCTGGCGACTCATCAGCATCTTGATGGAGGTGATGTGTGATTGTTCTATTCTCGTAGTTACAGGAGCGACTATCAAGGAATCAATCGACGAATTGTAGATGCCCAGGTTGCCCATAGGAAATGGCGTTTCTATCTCTCTCACAGTGCTGTTGTCTATTTTGAGCTCATTAGGCTCGTTGGCGATGCTCATTACGTGGGAGTTTTGAATGCGAAGTCGATAAAAACAATGATACATTAAATAATCCATCGTTGCATTTCCCACGTCGATCAGAGTTATCTGAAAACAGTATACGGTTGTTAACTGTAGAGTAGAAGTCATCAAACGTAGGCCTAATCAAGCCTCTTTTCCTATAACGTAATATTCATGTTATCACCTGATCATATAGTCACACTCCATACAATCGATTTATTTTATGAATCTGCTGAGCAAAATCATAGTTCAAAAGCGCATTCTAGGAAAATTCGTCTTCTGAGCTTCCAATCACTAGATCGCTGTTCGTACGTAAGTAAAAAAAAACACAAACTCGTGTCTATAAAATTTTTGAAGGTCTCGGGCCAAATTTGAGAAACATAAGCCAATAAATTAATGAAAAAATAAGTACTTAACTGACCTTTCATTCAAGTATCTGCCACTTGTTTCACACACTCTGAACAAATATGTATGTATATAAACGACTAATTGAATTAATGAATTCTTATTGTGTTTATCGTTTTCTGTTTTAACTTAAAAACTATTTTTGTCACTATGCAGTTACTCTTCGCAAAATGGTTGATGGAAATTCTGGCTTTGCGTTTTTATAGTATTTTATAACGCCAGTAAAACATTGTGCGCCTGGGTTAATGGAAGTACACTGTTTCACTTGCAATAAAAATTTCTTTTACTGGAGATACTTCAATATATTTTCAGGGAGACCTCCTGAAAATCAAGAGATTTCCTCTTCGATAAGATGAAATTTGAGAATTCGAAATAATCTCGAGGTAATTGTCCGCATTTATTGAGAATGAGCCTCTCTGTCATACAACGTCAACAACATTTTGGTCTGAAAGCTATTAGACTGTCTAGATTTGTTCGACGGCTTGAAATTGTATTGATCGTTGGTTTCTTTCCGAGTTATCCGTTGTAATCATTTCAACCTTCTGGAATAGCCCTTCAAACAGATTATTAATTCAACTTGTCCTTTCAAACGTAGTTACCTTCTGCGTCTCCTATTTTAATCAATTCAACCAACCAAGTCCCCTTTTCAATCAGTTCAGCCGTACGAATTGCCACTATTATTGTATTATGAAGAGAAAATAAGAGAGAAAACTTCAGAGGAATATAATAAGCTCTTTTTTAAGTGTGTTATGTTGCTATGAAATGTACGTACCGGGAATTTTTTTGAACGTCGAAAAAGCTGTTGAAGAAGATTAATCCATTCCGTTGGTAAAATTACTGTTACAATGTTCAATCACAGAGCGCAATTACGGAATTAGATCTTGCAATTTTCAACGTCTATCAAAATTGTAGTAACTGTAATAGCAGACCGGAATTGTGACGTTGTAAGTCACAATCACATTTTACAGTCAGGCAAAACCACAATAGCAGTCGTCAATCGAACGCAATATCTTAAACTCACCATTTTTACTCTAGGGACACTTGCAAATACGACACACATTCAAATCCCATCTTGAAAAACTTGTCAGAAGCAAATACATTACCTCGTGAGTGCAGATGTCTTTCATCCTCACGTTTTTGGCTCCTTTGATTATCATAGACCTCGTGATGATACTCGGAATAAGATTCACCGATACGGTCTCCACATCCTGTTTGTATTTACGAAGAGAACACAAGATATTTAAAAGATATGTAAATAAAAGAGAAATGTCCTTTACGTCTTATTGTTAAACTTAGAAGCATGTTCAAGTGTTAGGGTCACAGATACCCTCTGCACGTCCTGTTGATATGCACGATCTATTGAACAGCATATAATTAACCTTGATATTCTACCGTCGACCCTATAACTACGGTTAGGTTCACGATGCTCTCTGTAGATCCTGTTGATGTACAGCCCATCAATGATGCCATGCTCTTACAGTTTTTAACATCATCAATAATAGAAATGAATTTCACATAAAACCTTTATTAAAAGTGTAAAACATGCCACGTGAGAGTCTCTTTCAGTGTCTTTCTCATGTAATATTACATGTAAGAGTTAGTGGTTCTACAACTTGACTCATTATTTCTTTCTTGCTGTAGAATTTATAACATTGAAAGTCTCAAGTTCAAAAAAGTGCAGAAACAATCGACAGAGTTACCACGCACAGGAAAGAGCATTACTCTACCAAAGCTTTACGTGTGGACTACCTAATGCATTAACTGGAATACTGAACTCTCATTTATTAATCATCCAATCATTTTAAAATTCGTGCATTTGGTGCTATGATCATTTTTTTCATTACTCTTTCAAGTTGATGGCACGAATACGAAAGGAAGATTAGAGTTTCATATTTCCCAAAGCAATCTACCAATCAATTAAGTTTCATCAAAATACCAGTCACTCTACTTCTACAGGTCTTCAATACTAATTTCGATTGTTTCAAATTTGATTTAAAATTTGTATCGTTAGTATGAAAGCCTTTGATAAGATTTTGACGCTCCAACTGCCATCAAACTACTAGGCATTCACGAAAAATTATAGTACGAGTAGCCCCCGGTTACGGAGAACTTGATGTGATTTTACTGATCAAATCAGCAAAATTTATATCATTGTTTTACGTCTCAAATGCTGTAGCATACTGACTACTGATGCATCGAGAATAAACCATAATGTTTTTTAGTCTCGCCAGTTGAGGTTGATTGTTGGTGCGTGTACATAGTAGTAGAGGTCGACATAAGCTACGCTGAAGTGTACATATTGCAATACAAGCCGAATTGTCATCGTACTTCTACATAAATCGCCATGAACGACGCCTCACTACCTCATTAAATGCCAGGAGTTATTAAAACTCTGTGGTAATACCCCAAAATATTGAATAAATTTCTTCTAACCGTAGCTGATGATGGCTAATTGTAAGTTTCGACATGCGTGCGACAAAAATGCGCGACTGAATGAAGTCACAGATAACAAGTCCACAAATCCTAGAAGAATTATCCAAATGACTAGGTGACGTTAAGATACAACTGACAGAAAAACTACCTTTATTTATTTGCTATACATATCATTGCGGCAGATGGCCTAAAAAAGAGAAAGAGACGTCACCTCAACGCACTTTTGTTACGGAAAGAGACTGTCTCACCATCAGCCATGTGATTGATGCAATGATTCATGGTACGTGCACTCAAGGTTGAATGATCTGCTTACCACCTCACCTCAACTCCTGAATAGTCACAGAAAATATCATATACTCTTGGGAATGGTAACAGAGGTTGCATCACCGTGCAGTCTCGTTGTCCTTGGTCTGCAATGGCAATGATGCCAGTCTTGTCTTCCGGTATCCTAAGAGCGACCAAATGCTTCCGCTCTTCAGGAGATATACTCTCCCATTTCACCTGTAAATTAAAGTTAACCTTTTAATTCAGGGTAACTTTCTCAGGTATTGTGTACCTCGTGAAGGAAATTTTGTAACTCCTTTAAATTTATATAGATGCTACTATGTATAAAGAGTATTATGAAACAATAGTTTTTAGTTTTGGACTACTCTCCTTTAGGCGCATTAATTTTGAGCAATAATGAACAGCTGTGAATTTTGCGCCCATCTGTTTTCAATTTTTCAGAAACACTAGGCCATAGCCATACGATCTATGAATAAAATTTACGACTGTAACTTTTTCTCTAAAAATTGTAAGTGATGACCATGAACTAAATTATAAGCTATGTTTCTCACTGAATTAAACAAATGCAAGGTTCTTTAACTGAATAATAAAACTCATTTTGTAATAGAGGGAAATTTCTGACCAAGTACTCACGGAGAAAATGAATGAACGATGAAGAAAAATCATGCGCCATACCATAGCAACACGTAAATATGAAGAGAATTTCATATTCAAGTTAGATACTGAAATCCATAATTGTTTCATAGATTTTACATCAAAGCAAATCATTAAATTTCTATGATTGAAATTCTCAATAGAAGAACGTTTGAACTTACTATTCGAGCTGTAAATAACTTTTAGAATTATAAAAGTAATAGCCAGATATTCCCTTGATCAAGTAAATTACTGAAGCTATTATGTTACGGTGAAATACCATAAAATGTTTTTTCATTGTATCTTCCTAATGTCTTCTTAATGAGTTTTGTATCAATAATGATCCCTATTCCTTTTAAAAAATAAATTATAGTCAAAATCTTGAGATACATTAAGCTGCAGTAAATTATCCCCATATTCACCATTCATGTTTTATGATAATGAATTGAAGATTTCAAAGGAAGCTGCTGAGGAGTTCATTCTTCTCAGGTTAGAAAAATCATGAAGGAAAACATTGAACAACTAATTTCCTCTCGCATCATAACATCAAACTCTCAGTGGACTCACCTGGTCGTGTCTTACAGCAGAGATAAAATGCCAGGGACCGTTCAGGGTTACTTGAGTGAGTTCTATCACGCCAGACTCCGTTAAGTAGATGGGCAAAAATTCATAACTTTTGATGGTCACGTGGGACAACAATAGGTACCCAGACACGGTGATGCTATGGATGCCCAAGTGACCGAATTCATTGTTCATGATACTAGCATTTCCTGCGATGTGAAGGCTTGAAACCTGAAGACACAGGCGAATAAATCAAATGTTAATCAAACATGAAATTTGAAAGTTGAAGTCACAGAAATATGTGCGTAACTTCTACGACAAATAAGTACAAACTAAGATCATACGTACTTTTTTTAAGATCATTTACAGTTTAAACTCTGAAACTTGTTGATGCTTATTGAATTATGTTACGACTTAACCACTACTCGTTGGGTCATCAACCTTGAAAATGAATTAGTCGATCAAATATGGTGATTGCATTACAAAGCTCGATGACAAAACAATATTTACGTAATACAAGATAATCAAAATTTCAATCAATTCAAAACTTCATGATGCAGAAAATGAAATCACAGAGAATTATTATTAGAAACCACATTTAAATGTTTCCTTAATTCTAAAGTCTAAACTAGAGCTAAGCTTTCATACCAGATATATTTTTGTGTTAACAGCTGAGTTCAGCGTTGAAGTTCAATGAAAAATATCATTTCAGTAATGGTTTAGGTCGACTAACAATAAATAAATTCACTTTTGTCGGCGTGCACGAAAATAATGTAACAGAATGAGGTGTGAAATGTACGCATTTGTTTTCTATGTTTATATATTGGTGATATTCTAGATTCTAGACTGGATATTCTGGACTGACTCTTCTGTCACTTTTCTTACCATCCACTCATTCACCAGTTCTCAAGTTTTCAACGAAGTGCAGAGAAGTTTCTGACTATGCTCCAATAAATAAGGGACACAACTGGCAATCATTTCGGTTCAAACATTTTAATTTGTAACGAAACTATTTATAACGTAAACAGTGACGCTAACGCTAACACAGTTAGCGTTAGCGTTTAATCGACGTGTTAGTGTAGCTCCTTATTTTTGCTCGTATTGTACACCCAAGGATTTTGAATGCCTTTTTCTTAGTAAGAAGAATGTAGTTTCAGAGAACTCTCTGGGTTTAGTAAAAATTGAATTAGTTTGGCCGAGTATCATATAAAACAAAGATGATGGAAGTACGATCCCTGCTGCCTTATCTGCGGCCTTAACGATAACATTCATCAGGCAGGCATAAATATGTAGCATTTTCTTATCTTTTCAGCTGCCGTACATTCACATGTTGATTCTGACTCACCTAAATTTTTCGTTTGTTTAATCTAAGTACATATGAGTGACGGTACATTTCTTTACAAATCTAACATTCAAAAACCCTTAAAAATTCTTTCAAACTTACCCTCTTGAACGTTGTAAGATTAGCGTAAAGAGTGCCATCGAAAGTTGCATTCACGATGTCGACCTCAGAACTGGTTAAGTTAGTTTCCTTGGACACCGTAATTTGCTTGATTTTCAACTCAGAGTTCCGGCTGACCAATTCATCGACAGTATCTGCGTCTATGTTATTAATTTTGGACTGAAAAACTTTTAAATTCTTTAAATCCTTCACGTGAACTACGTTGAAAGTAGAGTTGATGGTCGTTAGTGTACCCCCAGTCCCGTTGCAGCGCTTGCTACCTCGTATAGCCTGAGTGTAGACTCCCACCGTGTTCAGGACCACAATGTCCATTCCACAAGCCTCCACGATGTGAAGATTAGCTGCGTTGCTGATGTTCACTTGAGTGACTTTACTATTCTCGGTTGGTGTCAGGACCACTCTCTGCCAAATTAATTTTCAAAACTGGAAATTATGACTTATAATTGAAGACATATAAGTCTACAGGAAAAACTCTGTTTTGCTGAATCACCTCCAGCAAACTTTCTTATTTAAATACTAATTGTAATAATGATTATCTTATATTTATACATGAAATTCAAAGTATATCTCTGTACGCTATGGCAATGCTTAATGTGTTAATTTGTTCATGTGTATGGTCTAGCGGTATAATCCTCAGACAGAAATTTCGATGGGAAAATTGCTTGATGAATGAAATCAGAATTTTGCATGAATTGCTCTTATGGCAATAAAATTTAGTTTATGCGTTGTTCCACTGCTCTATACACTAAAGTAATAATACAAAAAGCCCTTAAAAAGTATCATTAAACATCCCAGTGAGTCGAGAAACTAAGTATACCGGTGTTCAATGTTAGAGCAGCGATCGAAAATTTTTCCTTCCGAGTCCAATCATATAATCAAGCCAAGAGGTAGTAAATGTAGAACTATGTTGGTATAATCGTATTTTAATTTTATGATTGCATTTCTGTTTTCATTGGAGCATGAACGATTACCTAAGTGCGTCCATCAAGCGAGACTGCCTCAAGTCCAACACCAGCTGCGTAAATTTGAGGAAGAAGAGTAAAAAACTCCCAATAGTGGAGTGCGATATGAAGAATGGAACCTGGGCAGTTTTAAGCTGATGTGGCCAGATATCAAAACATGCATCGTTTTGATGTTTCACTAATGTGGCAACCATTTGTACAATTCTAAAATGTATTCTGAATTTACTTCCTGTTTATATTTTACTATCACCTAGTACTATTTTGCAGCAAAATGAACACAGGAAGATAAAATTTTAGTTCAATGCTTTAGTATCAGACACATCATGGCCCGAATACAGCGATTTTCATGCAATTTTAATATCTTGTGGCGCCTTAGCATCAGATCGCCATAGCCAATCACTCTCAGAATTTATTAATTCCAGAGCAAAATATTTTTATACCTCATCAAAGTCGCTGAAGTCGCAGAGCAAAATTTCAGCCGAAGTTCTGCAGTGGGCATCATTTTCCAGAGAGTCAGGATTTTCGACGATTTCGTCCAATGTGACTTTAATGACATCAGGGCTGTTTTCAATGTATTCTCCATTTACTGTAACAGATGCTGCCATGAAATATCGACTGCCTAACCTGAAGGATGTCGTTATACAAGGCTTTTCACACTCCTCAATGGTTACGTTGTTCATCAATAACACTGCTTCAGAGCCAAGAATGATACCATCTCGACTCACTTTTCGCAGAATTGTGTTCTCAATAATGATAATTCCGCTGTTTAAAAGAATACCTTGAGGATAGACTTCATCAATGGTAGTGTAATTCAGAATTAACTTTTTTGCATTGAAGGAAAATCCTTGAAAGCCAATTTGACCAATGTGTGTATCAAAAGTGGTCAGATTGTCATTGCATTCGACATGCAAAACAAAACCAATTTCTGAGGTTGAAAGCTCCCCCTTGTACCCCTTCCAGTCCAAGTGCTCGATGACAGATATGTTTGATTTTGCAACCTTGACGTCTCGTAGGTCGTGCAGATTTATCATTTGAACAGTAGAGTTCATTAAACTTATGTCGTGAATCCCAGATCGCAGCGCTGAGATTTTTGAATCAGTAGCCCGAAGCCAAGTTCGACAGTTTTCATTATCTTCTCCAGCCCCAGGAGACTGTGAATGTAAAAGTTAAATTAGTCATCCCAAAAATCACATCATGGATTTCAACGATGATCATTTTTTCCAAGCTAAATGTTGAGATTATACACCATACACAAGCCCCTTAAAAGAATAAACCAGCATGAAACAAGTCTGTTCTTATATACAATTGCATAGTTGATGAGGTATTTGATGTGGTGAAACTACCAATCCTTTATATCATGCATAGCACAGATAATCAGTCTGAACTGAGATAATTCGAAGAACATATGTAGCTTTATTCTTTTAATTTCAGTATGAGTATATTTTGTTTTACTATTGAATTTATTTGAACTGTTGAGGAAATATAATCTACGAGAAATATATTACCACAAATTTCGAAGTGCATAATCTTACACCATAAATGAAAAAAATTAGATCTCTGTAGTCAAGATTGGATGATTTTTGATGAATAATAATATGAAGTTTGTTCTTGTAAAAAACTATCAAGCTAAACAGCAGTATTACTAATAATGTAAAAAATTAATTCGACCGTACCAAAGAATACAAACGTTACATATTTACACATAGAATACATACTGGTTACTTTTCCGAGTCACGAACAGAAGGGTAAAAACTACTTTTTTGAAAACTGAATCCCTGATCTAGGAGATAAGATCATAGTTGTGGTTATACACCTTGTGCTGTGATGTGAGAAAATCTTGAGCATTGTAGAACTTGACCCACGGTACGCAGGTAGGGTATAAGAGAATCGTGTTCGCTCCAATAACGGCAACTTCAAGAGCATTTGTGAGCATCGGATCAGGCTCGATGCTCAGAATCTGCAAGAGAAAACCATTTAAATTTATGCTAGAATGACGCTATGCTTTATTGTTTTCAGCATACAAAGGTCGAAGCATTGAGTTACCATACGAAGCAAGATTTTCCAAGTAAAGACTTTAATAGGGATAGTCGATATCTTATGAATCGAGAGTACAGACTCTTCTGAAGTCAGCCTGCGATCATGTCTTTTAGTTTACAGCGTGAGTGCAAAGACCTCGAAACGACGAAGTCAACATCAAAAGTTTCCTAACGTGAATAAAAAATTGAACCCTGATAATAA
This sequence comes from Trinorchestia longiramus, assembly GCA_006783055.1. Classification (NCBI taxonomy): domain Eukaryota; kingdom Metazoa; phylum Arthropoda; class Malacostraca; order Amphipoda; family Talitridae; genus Trinorchestia; species Trinorchestia longiramus. The sequence goes on along the minus strand of VCRD01001552.1, from coordinate 105,610 downwards.
ACGCTAAAAGTTCAACCCTGTGTGGGTTTTCTAAAAATTAAAATAGATTTAAATGCTCTAGAAAAAGCTGCCTATATTTTCAAAACATTTTTGTTTTCGCAAGCATAATCATGAGCACATGTTAACTGAAAAAATTTTTGTTCTAGATGATTCTTGACGAATCACTTAACGTGAATGATGTCATGCAGAGATGCTCCGCTCAATATCGAGTAAACTTTCAGATGTCCTGTAATTATTACAATAAACACCCTTGAATTTTAGTTCCCAGCAAAAATTTTACATCTGAAGTCATTTCTCTAGATAATAGACGAGTTTTACCAAAGCGCTAGTTTTCAAAGTGTGGTACGATGACATGCAAGCGTATCATAAGTTGCTGAAAAAATAGCAGTCGTTAATTTAATCGATTCATAGTAGATTATGACACCAAGTTCAACTCTGCAAGATTTTGAACTTAAATAATCCAATAATGATTCTCAAAATGGCGTATTTTTCAATCGCATTTCTTTTATAAAGAATGTTAGTCATTAAAAATTCCTCATATTCGATGATAGACGCATACACATGTCTTTAGTAATAGCAATTTTGTACTTTTTTGCAAGAGCAAGCATCAAATTCTCTATTACTGGTAATTACCATTTACAAAAAAATTGCAACCAATTGAAAAGATATCTGATTTATATTCATTATGACGCCTTCAAATTCTTTACTTTTCTTTTTTTTTGCAAGTTGACTGCGAAGTTTGAAGCAGTGACAGCCGTGGTAACTTGGACCAACTGTTGAACTTGAATGAAAAACAGAATTTTGAGTCTAAATTTTATTAGGATATCGCATAGAAAAGCTTTGATGCCAAATGGAATTTCCATGCTTTTTAACTTTATTAGTAAGAAGAGCATTAATATTAACTGCACTGGCTCGTGATCACAGATGAGACTTAGTTATCAAGTTACATTTCAATAACTGGTCAGCTCTTGAAAACAAGCTAAACTTTTCTGAGAAATTTAACATCTTTTACGATTGATCGTGCGATTTAAATATAAATTGACTGAATGCAAGGTGTAATTTTAATAGCAACATGAAACCGTATTGTAACATTTTTATTGCGCATGGAGTTCAAATTTTTATAGACTTTTGATGCCTCACATGTACTTAGAAAACACTGTAAACTTGACTCTTTTGATAACATGAACTCCACAGTTACTCACCACCTAACCAACTTCATGTAATAATGAATGATGAGAGATACATTCAACCGCAAAACTCAGTTTATTCATGGACGCTTTGCAATTCGATCAATTTTAAGCATCTCGTTATGTTACTTTTTAAGTTATCATCATTGTTTAGGGTGCACTTTTGAAACAGCATACTTTATAGGTATTATTCGTAGCGCGCACATAGTATACTGAAAGCACAGATATCAAGCGTTCTGACCTCTATCATATCTTATCATGAAGTTATTGGTGGCACAGATAAGCTAAAATATTGACATGAATTCTTATATTTTATCATAATGTAATATAGGCCTTTCTAGAACTTCCACCAATAAACATGGTAACACTTTTTTACGATAATAAGAAAAATTCCTGAAAAGTTTATAATTGTAATACTTATACATATAGAAGCTTATATTCACAGTTACATACTGAGTGATTCGAAAACAAGTCAAACAGTCCTATATTGTGCAATTACAATATTTTTAACCCCTATCCAAGTAGAAAAAGGAACCATACAGCGAGCATGCACAATTGACTCATCATAGAATAGAAAAAATTACTTCTCCGGGAATATATATATATATATATATATATATATATATATATATATATATATATATATATATTTATATATATCTACGTGGCACTCCCAAGATATTACTCCTATAAAAATATAAAATTAATAATTATTTTCAAACTATTATGGACTAGCAGAAAAAAGGCCTAGTACTAAGACATTTACGGTCTAGAGCAGAGGTTCCCAACCTGCGGTACATGTACCCCTAGGGGTACATTTGCTTATCTAAAGAGGTACATTTAATGTTAGTTCATTATTCCTAAAACCTAGAAATTCTATTAAAAATTCAGTGGAATTTTATTTTTCTACTCGCCTTTCTGTTATGAAAATTCAGGGGTACATGCTCATCTGTCGAAGTACTGAAGGAGTACAAGGTCAGAGGAAGGTTGGGTCTAGAGATACTTACCCCATCAAAACCTGTCATGTTACACACGGGTCCAAACACTTGTGTACTTACCCCATCAAAACCTGTCATGTTACACACGGGTCCAAACACTTGTGTACTTACCCCATCAAAACCTGTCATGTTACACACGGGTCCGAATACTTGTGTACTTACCCCATCAAAACCTGTCATGTTACACACGGGTCCGAACACTTGTATACTTACCCCATCAAAACCTGTCATGTTACACACGGGTCCGAACAAGCGTTGAAAAGTACAGTACGGATTTGATCTCTCCACTTTTAAGATCTGCAGTCTTGTGTTGCTGGAAGATGTTTCTCCGCCATTGTTGCCATGAGCAATCGTTCCTAGAGCTAAGGCTAAGCACAAAACCGATAGTACTTGTTGCATCATTGTGGTTTGATCAAAAACCAGATCCCTGTTCTTAAAAATCTGAAACCAAGTAACATAAAATTTTCATTTATCAACTATTTGTTTTTCAAGTCCCGAAAGAAGCGCATTTACGAGTTTAATTTTCTCGAACCCCGAGTTTAGACGGGCAGAAAGTTTTCAAACATTCGACTCTTTTTAATAAAAATTGATGCTCACCACCAGAAATTTCAAGTAACTTCGTACGTCATCCAAATTAACCGCCGAAGGTGTGCGATAAAGGCTAGGTCTATCAAAAAAAGATCTGATAAGTGTTTCATGTCTGTTACGTCTAATAAAGATATTAAAATAGTAATTTTTCGTACAAAAATTAATGTTATAATAATACAGGAATATATGTATACGGTTAATGTATTTTACCAAAAAACGTTGCTGCTGTCAGAGTCGAACTTACAAAGCATCCTTTTATATCTTTCAGAGTTATGTATGAATGTTTATGAGCTCTGGATGAATGTGCGGGAATGCTTTGAACAAACGATATCATAAGGTACATGAACTCTATGTTAATGACTCAGAGCTCTTTATCGACGTGTACGACCGCTGTATCATACAGTATAGGTGATGCTATACTGAATATAAATACTGTATTAATCTTTAAACAAGGACTACTGGTTTACAGTAGTCCTTGTCTTTAAACTAAGCAAACCATGCATCAAATTCCTGTCACATTATTGTGTGAGCTTCGTGAGATAAAGCCTTCCTTTGATGTATGTATGTATGTGAGTGTATCGTCTAAAATTTAAATGAGGGTGCAAGTTCCACAAAGAAAAACTTGTCTTGAAATATCCAGTGATGATGTGAAGTAACTTTTAATATTGAAATTGAACTCTTATCAGCCTTGAATACTTATATTTTACTCAGGATGAAAGCCCTATGTAATTGCCTTTATTTAAGTAGAAAACTACGCTTTGTAGCTCTGTATTTTGTTCTTGGCATCATTGAATGCTCTGTTTCACTAAATCCGAGTTTTTGACTTGCACTAAACTACGGAACTTGAACTTGACGTTAGATAATAATTGCTGATAGTTTTTCCTTAAAATGACCACTGTCATGTGATTCTAGAATGCAGTGCATACATCATTATACGAGTATTCTTATATTTTCTGTATTAAAAAGGCGAAATTATTAATGCAAGTGACAACAGAAGTTGTTATTCCCTGCTTCTGCTTCTGTATGAGTCAACATCACAAGAGTTCGAGTCACGTACAACCTAGCATTCGAGTTATGCGACTCATGTTGAGTCACGTAGATTGCAGAACCCGGAGTTCGAGTCACGTAGATTCTAGAACCCAGAGTTCGAGTCACGTAGATTGTAGAACCCAGAATTCGAGTCAAGTAGATTGTAGAACCTAGAGTTCGAGTCACGTAGATTGTAGAACCCAGAGTTCGAGTCACGTAGATTGCAGAACCCAGAGATCGACTCACGTAGATTGTAGAACCCAGAGTTCGAGTCACGTAGATTGTAGAACCCAGAGTTCGACTCACGTAGATTGTAGAACCCAGAGTTCGAGTCACGTAGATTGTAGAACCCAGAATTCGAGCCACGTAGATTATAGAACCCAGAGTTCGAGTCAAGTAGATTGTAGAACCCAGAGTTCGAGTCACGTAGATTGTAGAACCCAGAATTCGAGTCACGTAGATTGCAGAACCCGGAGTTCGAGTCACGTAGATTGTAGAACCCAGAGATCGACTCTCGTAGATTGTAGAACCCAGAATTCGAGTCACGTAGATTTTAGAACCCAGAATTCGAGTCACGTAGATTTTAGAACCCAGAGTTCGAGTCACGTAGATTGTAGAACCCAGAGTTCGAGTCACGTAGATTACAGAACCCAGAATTCGAGTCACGTAAATTTTTCGTCGACCCTGCGCAATGCTTGTTCGTACATGTGACGTGGTAGGCAGTTGGGGGCGAAAATATCGCTTCTGAATAAACTTGCCTGTTTTTGGCTGTGACTGTGATCTAGGGAAAGTAAAGTGTGTATGTTGCACAGGGTGCATAATAAGGTTACGTGTAGATTGACTTTGACCATTACAGGAAGCTTCTAGAGCACTCACATTTGTATTATGAGTTATCCAAACAGCCGAATCATTTGAGGGAGAAAAAGTTATTGCGCACCCAATTATTGACTGGAGATTATGATGGCCCTTTAAATAATTCTAGAAGTTATTAGAAAAACAAGGAAGTGCAACTGAAGCTAAGTTACGATACGTGTTTGGTATTCATTTCCGGGTGCGGTTGACATGTGCCTTTAAAACAAATTTACACCAAAATATGAAGTAATTTTAATTATTCTACGAACAATGTGGTACATTTGTACTTCTTCATATTTTTATCAATTCAATGCAGGTGCTTCTTGAGTAGGTTTTTTTCGATTTGTCGCCATTGCCCACGTCGTTAGTTTGATACATTGCCTTCGCGCACCGCGTTACGTTAATTCGTTACCCTCGTGCACCACGTTACGTTGATTCGTTACCCTCGTGCACCACGTTACGTTGATTCGTTACCCTCGAGCACCACGTTACGTTGATTCGTTACCCTCGTGCACCACGTTACGTTGATTCGTTACCCTCGTGCACCACGTTACGTTGATTCGTTACCCTCGTGCACCACGTTACGTTGATTCGTTACCCTCGTGCACCACGTTACGTTGATTTGTTACTTTCACACACGTGGTTTTTGGACGAGTTTTTTGGGGGACATGACGTTACAAAAATTCGTTACCAATGAGTACGTTGTTACGTTGATGCAATACCTACCAACGTGCAGCTACTTCGATACATTACCAACGCGCACGTCGCATACGTTACTTTAATGCAATATTTACGATCATTACTTTGACGTTTGACCTACGTTTTACTTTACCTTCGCGTACGTTCCTTCAACGTATTACATACGCACTTATCATTACTTTGACACGCTTTACCTACGTTGAGATGTTGACACACCTACTTATGTTATTATCTCAAGGTGATACAGAGGCATGCATTCATATCATTGCTCATGTCAGCCGGGGTCATGAATGACTTTTTCTCCAATAAACAATTACAAAACATAAATGCTTGTTGCAAGGAATAATTTTTTCTTTAAACTTTACGAATTCATTCCACACTTATTATTGGTTCAACACACCAAAGCTGTAGTTCCTTAAAACATCCTGAGTTTTCAGATTATCCATTGAATTAATATCGGAAAAACTGAGCTTTTTTCATAAATGTGAGGCATTAAGGGAATTTTTCGTCATGTGGCGGTATTTCCTGATTTGGCGTAAAAAAACCAATTGAACGTAAAAGCTCCTAGTTGCTAAAAATCATAGGTTCAGTGATAAATGTTACTTTATTTTAAACATTTCAAAAGGACTTTTCTTCAGTTTAGCTTTGAATAAAATTAATAGTAATGATGACCTTAATGAAAAAAACATTTACTGTTCCGAGCACTGGTTGGGAGACATGTATCAAATTGACGAAACCTGAGCGAGAATGATGGTGCATGGTGGTGTTATACTTGTGCTCTGGACGCTGGTACTTCAGTACTCGTACTTTGAGTGCTTGTCGGTACTTCGCTGAAAATAGACAAAGTTGAAGTGAGACCGCCACTTCACGGAGATGGTGAACCAGTGTACAGAACACCAGTCTCTACTCCGTTCCATGGAGTTCCAAAGTCGGAGGTGAGGACTGTGATGAAGAATGATGTGTAATCATTGCTACGAGCACTGATCGATCCCCAGCTTCCCTAAGATTGGCCAAGTCGACTTGGGATTTCAAGTTAGAAGCGGCATCTGACTAGCAATGTGAGCTCTGGTCGACTTCCCAGTCACCTTTGTTGCTGAGTTGACCCTTGAGTCAGCGTTGCAGGCCTTGTCACACTAGTGGGAAGTGGGCCACTTTTAAATCATATTTTGGAAAGCAAGTTTTAGATGATGAGTTGCCCAAAAGTACCACAGAGGAGCCTCACTGGTAATGAAGACGAAAATTGAAATCCACACAGGACCTGCGCAGATCATTCGCCAGTTGGGTGAGACTGCTTTCATCTCTTCATGACTATTTCGGGGTAGTCTTGAGAGCTCTCTATTTGTCACAGCTCTTTCGAGTGGCCACACACACACACATATCACTAGGAATTGGACAAGTAGAGCTGTAGATGCTGGCTCAGAGGGGTCGTGATAGTTTCATCTAACATATCTAGAGAGAACTTTCAGTCGCACCTTTTCCTCTTGCTTCTTGTTGGTTAAGTCTGAAATACTTGCGTTGTCACAGACCAGAGCCACTAGCCAAACGTTGAGAGGAAAAGGATCGTGCAGGTTGGTGCTAGAACCTCCACTAGGAGCACTGATACGCACCTCACTTACAGTAGGTTAAGTAAAATCAAGGCTCTCAGTGGAGAGTGGTGACAAACCTGTGTCCTGGCTATTGGTTTCACTTCTCTTTTTACACTTTCGAAGTCAACACATCGCTACAAGAACTTCTGCGTCGGTCATTTTCTGACCCCTTTTTGGAAACCAATACTTGAAATTCACTTGTGAAAAAAGCACTCATGAATGTACGGCAATCGCTCACGACAAAAATCATAGATGATGTACCACAACTAGTCCTCAATAGAAGGTTCAAGGTGCATACGATACTTCAAAGAAAATAGACCCACACTACCTTTCTGGGGAGCACTGGTACAACCAGCTTTTCCTTTAACGACCAAATTATTTTCAAACTGATCAAAATGTTGCGTTAATAACCTCTCATCTTATCTCATTTTTATGTAATTTTGCAGTAATGTTGAACGAAACATTGAGAATGTGAGACTAAAGGAAATGACTATCTCTGGGCACATATGTTCCCATCTGGCATTAATGGGTTGTTCTCGGCAGCATTGACGATGACACTAACTGGTGTCATTGTGCACGACCTTCCCATTCTCGAGTGCCGTGCTCTGGCCAAAGCAGTTGGGGACACAAAAATCGGGATTGCAAAAATTCTTCTTAGTTTCGTCACGGCGAATACGTACGTAAGAGAGCCTGTGTTTAGAGCACTTGTAAGCACTACTCTGGGTGGCACAGACGAGTTTCGGTGTAGGATGGTGTGTTACCTTAACACCTCCCGTACTTGTTAAAAAACAAACAACAAAATAAAAACGTATATTTCCAATAAAGTTGGTACTTAAGAAATGTAACAGCATTGGTTTTCAAAAAAGACTGATGAATGCAAGCGTTCGAAATCACGTTTCAGTGAATTTTGCCCCGGATTTCACTTAATGCGTGTGTTCATGACCAGATAACGATATCATTTTATCGCACTCAAGTATCACTAAAAGTCACGTGGATGGCCAAGTTATTAGCTGATTTGTCCTTGCAAAGTAGAATCATCATAAAAATTGCTAAAAAAACAATAGGTAGTCTGTCATTGGACATCGAGGGGACATTATTATAAAAGTTTTATTGAGAACGAGAAATCAGCTTCACATTTCAGTAGTGGCTGGACCTCCATATCACCGAGCCTGTGTAGTCTGTTTTTCAAATTCTGTATTCGCCTTTTACATTCAGGGATTAAGTTTGCCTGAATGAATTAATTCAGACTCCGGTAACAGCGATTAAAGACAACGATTTAACCCTTTGCTTTCAATCTGAATATGTGGACTTCAAGCCAAACAACGGTTGAACAAAATTGGATGAAAATGAGAATGTGTTTCCACGTTGTGTGTAAAATATCTTCCACTAATTGAAGCTTTCCTGTGACTGAAACACTCCTGAAGAGCCGTGAGGTTCTATAATTATGCACATTATTTGTGTTAACATGTGATGTGATTAAATGTGATGTGATCAAATGACAATGAATTCGAACAAGTTTTCTTGTGGTGTCATTCTAATACCAGAATCACATGCTCCACAGCAGTTTGAGTTCGAATAAACTGCTGCTCCCATGAAACGAATTTCCTAACAACGAGAAAAATGCTCATTCTCCCATTCATTTTCGCCCAAATACTCAACTGGCTCAAGCACTGAAGTATCAATAAATCAGAACGCAATGTTTTATTACACTACACGCCTTCAACACACTACACTCCTGAACACAAGGCCTCGACATACTGCCGTGTGATGCCGTAGTCGATACCATTCTTATCTCTGATACAGAGTCTTATCTACAGCCTGGTCTCAAAAAATACGTTCTCGTGATAAACGCTCTTTTCACAATCGTGGATTGCTTCAAAAGTCTCACAAAACTCTTCGAATGACTAACAAAAATCTTTATTCCTATTGTTTATATGAAAATACATATTTGTCACCCAAATCGTAAATTCCATCGTCCTTTCTAACAAAAGTAGAAAACATATAATTTCTTGATTCCATCTAACTTCATGTTGTAATGTTTTGTATAATTGAAACTTTTTCTGAAAGTATTTTCAGCTTTATCGAGGACACAATCATCTTAGATGAGTCCTATGATTTACATCAGCGTTTCCCAACGTGTGAGTCGTGACTTCAAACGGAGTCGTGACCCTATTTTCAATTATTTATAAATTCACCTGATACATACATTTGTATGTTTGTGTTTTACGGAATAGCGTTCCGTTATAAACGAGTTTTTGAAGTACGAAGGAACACATAGTTATTTAAAGGAATGGGAGCATGAATAGATTATTTGTTCCAAAATGAGTCGTCATAAGTCACCAGATCCGGTAAAGGTTGAGAACTACTGATTTGCATGCTACTTTCTGAATACCGTTTTCTATAGATTTCATAAATTTACGTAAGATATTGATTTTACTGTCCCTGCTAGATCTCTTAAAACAATATTATTTCATTACTGTATAATTCACATAACAACAGTATCTTCACCACAACTGCAGCCTACTTGATACAACATGACCGAAGAAAGCCAACAAGTATAAGTCGAATTTTCTCCAGCACTTTAATTAAAAATTCCTTTCTTCACATCAATCACCGGCTTGGTCGACTGGTGAGCGAATCTGCTTGCGAGCGGAAAGACCCGGGTTCGAATCCCGCTGCTGACATGGTTGACGCGGCTAGAAATACGGCATGGGACTTGGGTAAAACAACCGAATAATTATCGAAGTAATTATCCGATCCAAGAATGGGCCAGATGGTTCGTTCCTATAGCCTCATTCTATTCTATTCTATTCGATTCTATTCTATTCTATTCTCAATTATCAGTATGCAGAAGCAGAGTCATGCACGGCTGTGGGAACCGTGGCAGCTCGTTTGGAGACAAGAAAATTTCCCGTTAGTTAGTGATAATACAATACGTCCTATGTCACATTTTCCTATTCGTTAGTGATTGAGCAATACGTACTATGTATGTCTCATTTTCCTATTCGTTAGTGATTGAGCAATACGTCCTATGTCACATTTTCCTATTTGTTAGTGATTGAGCAGTACGTACTATGTCTTATTTTCCTATTCGTTAGTGATTGAGCAATACGTACTATGTCTCATTTTCCTATTCGTTAGTGATTGAGCAATACGTACTATGTCTCATTTTCCTATTCGTTAGTGATTGAGCAATACGTACTATGTCTCATTTTCCTATTCGTTAGTGATTGAGCAATACGTACTATGTCTCATTTTCCTACTCATTAGTGATGAAATAATATGTGTTGTCTCATTTTCCTATTCGTTAGTGATTGAGCAATACGTGTTGTCTTATAATAACTAAGCATGAAAAAATGAACTTTCGTACAAAAACATAAACAAGTGAAAGGTTTCTTTTTTATTGAATTGTGAGAGTTTCGTAAAGACACATCTGCGTTCAATAATCATTCATGCTATGAAGATTTTTCAGTGAATAAATAATAAATTAAATTTAAGGACTACTGTTTCTTCAATGGCTCCGTTTTCTAAAATTTTCCCATTGGACAAAGTCTAAACGAAGACACATGAGTTTTTGCTGAGTCAACACAGTAAGTTAAACGAGAACAGTTCGTCCTAGATTCTATTTGTGGCAAACGAGAGAGAGAATTCAAAAAAAAATATATATTTAGCTTCAGCTATTGGTATACTTAGTCATTTAATAAAGTCGATAGCTTCATCATGTAACTTCTTGCCTATTCTAGAGATGTTTTCGTAAAAGTTTCACAAGTTTCATGAACAGCTACTTTTCTTACACTACGTACATTTTTTCCTCTTCTTTCCACTTCAGGTCATTCAAAAATGTTGCCCTTGTTACGAAAGTAATATATTTTTTGAGAGTAATTAAGAGTTAAGGATGCATTCGTAACTTCGTACATCTTCTATGCCTTTTTTCACTCAATTCCTCACTGTTTCACACTTCAATATGCCAAAAATGACGTTCATATGTTTTTATATTATCAATTTGCGTTCTTTGCTGCCTCGTGTTTCACCTACAGTTGACACCACTGTCGTTACGTTCTTACAGATTAATCACCCTCCTAAATCAGCGTCATTCTCTTTTTTCTTTGCACCAGTTTTCCTAGAATAAACAATCTTTATTTCCAATCAAGTACACAGTACATAGACATTTTAGTACATTGGTTTTTAAATTCTTAAGGTTAACATTCTTAGAGTAAGGATGATGGTGAGCTCCATGCGACGATCCTGGGATGTGTCCATGGGCGATGAGTTGAGGTCTTACCGATAAGTGCGAGCTCACGGCGTGAAACGAGAAATAGCTCGTATTCATTGCCGGGTTTCGAACCCGCACGCAGTCTTTCTGCACAAGCAGAGACCCGATACAGAACACGGGCCGCATACCACTCGACTACGGTGGCTGCACTTTGATATATATCAATATCAAGTACGGAATCCCTGGGCGAGGTGTTCACCATAGTTCAATATTCATTTTATCCTGAATCATAACCCACGTGCAGGTGGGCACGTTAAGTGCGTGCTAGGTATGCATCTCACCCACCTGACTCGTATGCAGGTCAAGAATTTCAGTGTATCAAATCGGCGACACGAATAGAGGGAGACCTGTCAGTTACTTCTAACAGGTTACCTGAGCATGTGTGGCCTGGTCTGCTTGAAGTAAAATTAAACTTGTGGTTTGTTTACATCATGAGATGAGCAAGCAACACTGCACTTGGTTGGACCACGGCCGCTCTCACTCTGCCAATCAAACTACATCGCTTTTACCGCTAAAACCTCGAGTAACAGAGCTACTAAGTTCTTGAAAGGCTTTCTGACAGTCAAATCTCTGACCACTAGAAGCCTAAAGAAGGTTTTTAGAACTTTACTTGCATTTCAATCAAAATTTAACATATTTTAGTTATCGAAGTTACGACTTTCTTAAAATTTCCTCCTAATAGCAAGATAAATAGCCATCTGAAAGTTAGTTATACATAACTGCAGTCCCGAATGTCTTTAATTTTACACCATAAGACGAATCTCGTGTTGCAACTGGCGTGGCGATTGGACTAGCTGAATGAACGTTTAAATTAAATTCAACTATTTTAAGCGAGCGCGATTAGCATTGTTGAAGTATTGTACTTATGCCTAATAATTACCTCCAGTGCTTGATCTTTCTTTAAGAGAAGAGGTTCTGCATCAAGAAATTTCATCAAAGAAGGCAACAACAAAAGCTGTGGCAAACAGCCAGGGTCGCTTGCGAACAAGCAAACATGCGTAGAACCAAAATATGTATTCCGTGCATCCTCGAGCCTATGATTGGGAAACCAAGCTCCTTGAATCTGTGTTAAACAAATTTCACATCACAACTAGAGTGACCTTTCTACAGCTTTCTACACGTTATGATAATATACAATACAAGTATGAAAGGTTGCCCGTGTACGTCTATAGTACCATATGACAACCTTTGTCGTTTCGTTGAAATCTTGAGTACGTACAGTTAAATTACATAATTACAATGACTACCCATCACGGGAAAACGTATTGACTGACGTCTTACGATGTACTCAATTGAGTTCTCTGCGAAGAATTTTTTAAGATGCATACCCCAAAATTGCTTTTACAAAAACTCGTTTTATTTTTTTTATCATACGACGAAATTGAGTCACCATCTTGAGCGGTATGATCAAAATGATGAGACAACGTAATATGTCGAGCAGTAATGCTTCTTTTCATTATTTATTGTTCTAGCATAGTTTTCCCTTAAATGTAATTTTTCTAGAGCGAGTTTTTAACTTTTGTTATATCCTGTTCGGTTCAATGCCATTGTTGAAAATATACAAACTCTAGGGACAACCCTCGAACTCACATGTTGTCCAGTATGATCATATATCCATATATATTGCAGTATCTTAAATGCACATGACGAGATGTTCTTAGTTCAATATTTCAAATTTTACTTGTATGGACGAGTATTGCTGAATACGTTCTAGGTTATTCGGTAAGTCTCTGAAACCCGTTTGTATTCAAAAAATTAAAAGTTGTACTCCGGAATATTTTCAGTAGCGGGAATTAAAAAGGAAGAAAAAATAAGCAGTATGTTTAAACCTGTTTAATAATGGAGTTGAAGTAAACAAATGGCTCTGAATTGTAAAGTCGGGCAGCTGTAACCCTCTAATAATACATGAGGAAAACCCATTGAAAATTTAAAATTTTTCAGAAGCTGTGTTGTCTCAAAGTTTTGTAACCAGAGGATTCTTTTAGTTGATCTGGATACTGCCCACAAATAAACTCATATTTTTGCTCCTAAACTCCAATAAAATCATTGACAGACAACCATAAACTACTTAAAGCACATATTTTTAACATATACTGTATATGTACCAGATGGGTAACTTGAATCAACAATATAAACGCATGAGGAAAATTAACCCGAAAGTGGCTGTGTAAACTGTGTATGATGCTTTCCCAGCGATGCATAGAACCAGCGTGTTCATAAAGAGGGACGGATGCCTGTAGTGTTGTATGTATATGTACCGCTAGCATACTGTATTCTCTAAACACCGCCTACACTTCGTCACCTCACACAGCGTTCCATGAAATGATGTAGGTAGGGCTTAACTTATTGAAACGAGCCATTGTTTGTAAGCAAGCTCATGAGCTACCATGTATCTTTGTACTATATCATGTAAAGGACATTTTTTGAAGAGCGTGTCGATAAATTTGCAAACGTAAACCGTTTTTGGGTTCATAAAAACTTTGGTGTCTGATTTATTTTCACATTAGTAAATGAGAACACTAATGACAGAAACGTCGTTGAAAATCATACACATGTTTAGGACTAAGATTATTTCTTTTACAATGTGTGAATGAAAATTTACGTTCCTTCCATTGATAATGTATTCCGTGTATTTATTGAATCTGTTATTTTATGGCTTACACTGAATGAAAATAGAATTTATTGCAGTATCAAAAACTGTTATTTCACTTTAAAATTTTTCGTATGGATTGTCCTGATTTGAACTTAGCAAATAAATAAACAATGCTGCACAAAATTCTATTATATGGGGATTGTGATCATCATTCAAAGTAAATTTTCATGATCGGATATTTTAAAAACACTTTTAATTTGACCAGCAGATTTACGGTTACTATTCCTAATGCCCTTCACATTTGAACGACCAGTTGAAAGATTTAATTTGTAACTCTCAATCTTGTTCACTTTCTTCAATCATTCTTGAGTTCAGATGAACCACATCCGTACTATTTCTATTTCTCCTGCAGTGACTAGAGTAACCAGAGTGCAAAATTTATGATACAGGAGGAAAATATTTCGCGCAGATGTCAATTAATAGGTGACCCTAGAAGCTGAAGCTGGACAGACTTACTGGCTCGTACATGGGCCTGAAGAAATGCGTATGTAATACTTTTAAGTTTATGAATCTTATATCAGTTAACAAAATTTATCAATGAGTCATTTTTGAGCTTAAAATATTAATAGATGGTTTTTCACAACGTGTACGAAAAAAACTTTGTTGCAGCATGTTGATTTTTCTTTAATGCTTTTTAAAATTTTATTATTTCGTTCCATATTTTGTCTCAAATGAAACTGGATTCATTAAAATATACTAGAACGAAGAGACTGCGTGCAAAATACACAAAATTCTTTTTATTTGGTACAATCCAGTGCAATTTAGTGCTTTTAGAGAGGCAATTTTGTACTTTCGGTCTCTAATAGCAACCCTTGTTGAAAGAACAATGCAGCTCTCGGCGCATTCAATACAAAGGACACCTGCTCGACAGATCGTTTCCCTCAGCAACGTGCTGTTCCATAATCCAGTATGCTATATCGTACAAATTGAAGTGTTTTCAATATTATCAAATGAAAATTAATGAGGTTGTAAAAAATAACACATTATGTAAACCGTTCAACTAAGGCGTGTACACAGTTCACTTGGAAAATCATTTGGTTGTGAAAAAACGCCCACAAAAATCCGGTGAGTTTCGAAAAAAAATCTAGCTGTGCTTGAGTTATTATAAGTGGTTCTGATTGGATACCTTGAAATAATGATCTTTATTAATTCAGTATCATCATAAATTGGCATAGAAATGATAAATACCTGCAAAAACTTACACAAAAATGTAAAACCTGTTTTTTGGTTAATAATACTACGATGTGATGAAGGAAATTATTTAAAATTATCAGAAAGACTACGTACTTCAAAATTGATAACCTGGAACGAAATACGTAAAATGAAATAACAATGCAACATACGTGCAATTCTTGAGCACACTACGCTACTGAAATACAAACCTACTAGGCAAATGCTGCATTCTTGATAAGATAGAGACGAATATAGAACAATTGTTTCTTCGAGAGCTGACTTTGCTTATCTTCCTTTTTATTTTCATGAACACTTTTTGATCAAAAGCAACCGCCTCAGAATTCTGGGAATGGCCATGTCTTATAATAGGGGCAGAAACAGCGTTTGATGCATTCAACTTACAGGCAAAAACTTCTCGTTGCCGGCGCTAATTTTACTGCTGTTTTGCGTCCGATTAGTCGAGTGCAAAATGTTAAAGCAGAATACATAGCTCATTGCTATTCTATTTTATATACCTTAACTCAGAATAGCTACGGATTCACTTTATATATATATACAATATTAACGCTGCTGATGGTAACAAATAAAGTTCTGGCTGTGTCCATAGCCCGTACATCATAGCATGGTCAAATATGTAAGCGTTCTTTTGCGGAATAGAAGAATCATTAGCCCCCCCAATAGAAGTTCAAAGTAGAAACCACTAGTTTTGCCTCGTGCAATTCACAACGTAAACAAAACACCGGAACTGGGTTTGCGAAAAACGTCATACACAGCGTGATTGCGCACAGCTGCTGTCCGCCCTACGATCGGTGCCAAACTAAGCTTTATAATTCCCTTTTCTAGCGTGCCACTTACTGGGTCCTGAACGGGAGTGAAATATTGGAAGGCAATTTAGGCTGAGTTTTATGATGCCACGAATTCAAAACTAGGAATAGTTTTACAGTTCTTTAGTTTTTAGTACATGAATTGCTAAAACGATAGTTTGAAATGACATCGTTTTAACGCAATAAATCTACAATGAAGGATGCGAAGACTATATCATTGAAAGATACATAATATCAAGTTCAAAGGGTGATTTCATTTCAAGACTTCATATGTAATAACTGTCAAAAGAATGTAATAGATTATGAAAATGAAGTAGCACACATAGAGATACCAGGAAAATTACATTAAAATTTATTAATTGTTTTTCATGATCTAAGATCACGCATATTCGTGCACAACATATCTTTTTACGTAAATTTACTTTACTCCTCTCAGTTATTATGGCTTATCTTTAAGTAGCTATCTCCGCCTAGCATTGTTTACTATCATGGCTCAAATGAAACAAAAGAAAAAGCTTTTTAGTCCAATAAAGTTTTAGAGTATGGAAAATTTTATACTGAGAAATAGTTGTTCAAATGAGCGCAAACAGATACCAGAGAGAATCGTTTTGTTTGCGTAAAACATTCAGCTTACTTTAGGTGAGCATGGTGACAGTAACCCACGGCTCAGCTCCTGAATCATGTATGCAACCAAGTCAGGTGTGTCTTATCTTTCTTTCATGGCACGGAGACCTATGTACTGGTATACCGAACTTACATCCTGCAGTGAAATATATAAGAAAACACTTATAAATTTGCTTTTGCTGCTAAGCAAACACCAGTCTTGGCTACATTTTAATCACATTTGTAATTCATTTATGTAAACTAGACGCTCCCATTGAGTATAGCACATATTTTCATAGAATACACACGACTTTAAAATTTCCAACTTACAAGCACTACAGAACTGAAGAGCACAAGGTATGTTCCTAAAATAAAGAGAATATTACTGCAATTAAAGGTTTTGCATCCATTCTATGCCTATAGAGTAGAGCCTTGCTCAGAAAAGCTACCGTCAGCATCCCTCTCTAAAATTTAATTAAAAGACCGATGGTATCATTGTTCAACAACTAAAGACTGTAGAGACGTCTCTATTTGTTTAATATATTGAAAAAATGGAACGACAGTGGTATCATACCGCACTGTGTCGTCGTAAGTATTCAAAAAACGTTATATTTTAACTGCTTA
Source organism: Trinorchestia longiramus (assembly GCA_006783055.1). NCBI lineage: Eukaryota > Metazoa > Arthropoda > Malacostraca > Amphipoda > Talitridae > Trinorchestia > Trinorchestia longiramus. The sequence goes on along the minus strand of VCRD01001552.1, from coordinate 88,521 downwards.
AATACATACATAGTCGGCGGAAATGATGCAGTGAGCAGGTTGGTTTTCATGCGAAGTTTTAGAAAATAATGTTACTACCCTTGAGAAACACGCATAAGGTTGACTCTGAAATAAACGGTAAGGTGAGATTCTAGATTGGAAGATACTATTTTCTCACTACTGAAACTGCAGCACATTTGCAGTTTCTGTCATAGGAAGGAAGCTGAAATTGAGTATACCGATAGTGATGTAGGTAACCATGAGTGATAAACTTGCCTCCTCCAGTGTTCATCACTTCTCGACAGGATGAAAGGCACTTCTAAGCTTGAACATTTTTGACAAATTTTATGTCTCTTAGCATTCCATGAATGCTGTTTTTAGACCCAATGAAGTTTATATTACAGACACATTGGCTAGCTCTGGTTGGCCTGTACTTGCAATTTTTGCTTAATTCGCACATTTGGAAAATTTTTCTTCGTTTCTTTTTGATCTATGTGGTGATCAGAAAAACACATTCTGGATCCAGGGATACACAGTGTGACTGGTGAATTGTACAGGTCGTTACAGTGCCAGAGTGCATTTGTCTTAGCTAATAGCTATGTATATGAAATTATTTACCAAATACTATACATGCTGAATCAATTATATGTATGTAGAGTGAATGGTGTGTTCAAATTTCAGTTATCCAGCAGAAGTAATAATAATTTGTTTTATTCCGACTACGTATAAACGCTGTAAATATCTTATGAATACCACTTTTATCTTCGGAATCTAAAAAGACATTTAAGCTAATAATAGTGCTGAACACTTAGTACAAAATTCTTAGGACGTGGTCGCAGGCATGTCTAACATTATTTGTGATGTCCAAATAACCGTCACAGTTGTCGTGTGCTGTGCATCCGCGCTTGGATAAGGGAACAGCCGTGCTCGATTCCCAAACCCACCTTGGTATGTTTATGCCTGATCATCGGCGGACGAGTAACACGTTTAGCATGCTGTGACACGGGTTCGTTCCCTGGAGCTGCCCCGGTCTGTTTGTGCCTGACCATTGACAGCTAGAAAGAACATGTCCAGCAGCTGTTACACTGGACGCTTGGCGTAAGCCACACCTCAACCACGCTCATCGACACGCCTCTAAGAGTCTCTACTTCAAACTGTAGCGCAGAGGACGTGAAGTGCCTCGGAAATATCATAATGAATTTAGAATGATCTTGGAGTCGATACAAAAATATTAGGTATTTTAGTAATATTTTTGGAGTTAATTTTTATACGCGTAACGTCATTTGAAACTAGTATTTTAAAGTTAAAAATTCAATCGTAGTTGCACCTTCAAATTGTAACCCTCGTCTATAGAAGATCATTGTCAACCACGAGCCTTGAGGCTTAGTGCCCAACAGTTCAGTCTCAGTTATCGCCCAGTTAGCAGCAATTCTATTAGCGCTTTCAGTCTCTTTCTGACGGGTTTCAGCTACGGGTTTCAGTTTCAGTTTCAGTCTCAGTTTACGGATTTCAAGTTCTCAGTTTCGGTCCTTGATCTTGGCCTTAACTTCTGCTCTGATTTTGATCGTGTCCAATAATAAATCTGCAAGCTACGAAGCCGATCGTATCACTTCCCTCGCAGAACATCACCCACGAAATAATTACTACGGAAAAATAACTCGCTCCCTAAAGACGTGGATCTCGCTTGAAGCATCACTACTTCTCTGAAGACCTTATCTATAAGCACCGTCACTATTCATAAGATGTTAACATTAGGAATTTAAAACCAAATGTATATCTACTGTATACTCTATAAAGTTCATTCATTTATTCATCATGGAGGCCCGAAATGAGACTAGACTTTCATCAATCTCATCGAGCCCCCACGAACACCCTAAATTGCAGTTCAGTAGATGGATAGTCATTTGGAGTATCATCACTACTCTTTAGATGTGAGTATTGAGAATTGAAAATCTAATGCATATGTACTGTATACTTAATTGAAATTAAAGTTTATTTCTTTCATAGTTCTTTCTTTCTTTCATTCTTTCTAACTCTCGTTCTTTCTTCCCTTTGTATTTCTTTCTAAATGCAATTTTTGGTTTCTATTAGGGGTAACAGAAAGTTCTGTCCTCTTTTCTTTTCTTTTCTTTAACTTTGACTTATTGGAGCAAGGAAAAACTGTGACTGCAAGCCTCTACTGTCAGCAACCCAAACGTCTAAATGCGTCGTTGCGTAAAAACTGTTCTGCTCTAATGAACAGGAAAGAAGTCATTTTGCAACACGGTAACGCTAGACCCTTGTAGCATGACCTGCTACCCCTTTAAAGCTTATAAAATTACAAATATTAAAATAACCTTCATCTTTAGTAATAAAAATAAGACTAAAATTCGAGTGATTTTTACGAACTCTTTATAATTAAAACGTGCATATTTAGTGCACATTATAATAATAATATTAATATTAAGAGCGTTAGCCAGAAAGTATTTCCCAATCAAAACTTTTCTGGCAACATTCTCACGCTCGTTATCTAGACGTAGCTCTCCCACTCGCCACTTTTGAACTTCAACATGTGACGTTAGGTTATAATTCCCTGGTGAGCATACTATGTCTTAAGTATTTTCAGTCTTGTCTAATTTTTGTGTTTAACTTGCCGGTGTATCTGTGTTCTTTGGTGATGTTTAGATTTTCAAGTGTGGTTTCTTCACTGTGAATTATTAGAGCAAAGTCAAGTGTTAGGAATTGTTTCTATTGGACAATTGTGATAAATCAGTGACTGTGCTATAGTGAGTGAGTCAACATTGTTCATTACTATTCTCAGAGGACCTCATATGTGTTAGAAGGTTAGAAAAATCACAGGAGCGTGATTACGCTAACCAGGTTTATTTCAGTGAACACAGTTTCGTTACAGTACAGACACCAACGTTTACATCGCAACGGCAGGCACACGAATAGGACCGGAACCAGGGAACGCGCTGAGACAATGGTTCTCTACCACTAGCCGACTCTAAACGCATTCCGTTACTAGAGTATTCTTCACAGCGTTACACAATAACCTTAAACACACTAAAGTCGAACACATTCAACGTGGAACATTTAAACATTCAACAATATGAACAGGTCAAATCCTAAAGACAGTTATAAGTCTAGCCTGTAATTTCCTCAGGTGTAGATTTTCATAAATCATACTGCTTATAGCATTTACCCCTAATTGTGTCACCTTAAGAATTAGTTTATTTTTATGTGGAAAAATCCTGTATCATTACAGAACTAAAACCTACTTCTTTGAAGACCTTAAACTAAATTATTGTGGTCAATACTAATTCAGATTTATGAATATTGAATGGTAAGAATGAACCCTGATTTATTTTATATCAACTTTATTATTTTAATTTATGTCAAATTTCCTGATGTTGCTAAAATTGGTTCCTAAAAATACCACAATCAAATCCTAAGACTTCTGCTCCTATCAATAACTTATAAAACAAATTTAATTAAACCCCACTTCATTGTAAGAGTGTGAAACAAAGAACTTGATTAAATGGTGAGTTGCTTGATAATAATCCTTACCAAATGCTGCCTACTGCACTCTGCTCTGGCATATTGTGAGAGTTGTCAATGGGACTTGAAGTGGTTATTATCCGTGTATATGTGCTCATCACTTCACATTACGTGCAGAATTTGGGGGACCGTCTGCCACCCACTCACTGAGACCCACTCACTGAGACCATTCACTGCCACTTGGAGCCCACTTACTTACCTACCTACTACACGATATTATACCAACTGCACTCGCATACTGATACGCCACTTACTTACCTACCGTGCTGGTGCAACATGTCAAGCCACAGTAGCTATAGCTCCGGACTGGCCACTCTTACCTGAAGCTGGACAAGCCTAACCATCATCTGGACGCTCTGGACTGGCTCAAGCATCCCAAGAATTTCCAAGCTATTTCTCGTGCCAATTTCCTGGAATACAAGCTGAGTCCCTGTGACGAGTTCCTTTATTCTCCTTGAGTAAGGTCACACGGGCAGTTAGATTAGGTTTGTTAAAGTTGGTTGCTTAAAAATTCCCCAAGCACAACCAAACTTTACACCCCATTCTGCCAAACAAACTCAAGAAAAATAAAGTCCTTAGGCTGAGAAGTTCTTCCTCACCCACCATACTCACCAGACCTTGCTCCATCAGAGTTTTACTTATTTCTTTCTTTAGAGCATTGCATCAGCAGAAAAAGATTCACAAATGTTCACGTGGTTGAAGCGGAATTTAATTCCTTTCTTTCTTCCATAGATGTTAATTTTTTGGAAGGAAGATAAAATGTAGATGGACAAAGATTTCATCTAATGATGGTGTCTATTTTGTTGAACAATATAAATTTTCCATTACTATTTCTTTCAATTATTATTCCTAACAAAAATTAAAACAAAACTTTCCAGTACTCCTAATAATTAGAAACCACTGAAGATAATTGAACAATATGTATTTGGCATCTTGAATTTACATGACCAATATATTCAGCTTTCAATTGATCAATTTGTGATCCATTTTCTGTAAATAAGCGATAAAACGTCGTTCATGGTCATTTGATGCGTTTTCGATAGAAAAAGGTTGAAAGGGCCCGAGTTACTGTGGCATTAAAACTAAGAAGAAGACTGGTGCAACATTTGATATTTTCATTTGCAGTTCCTGTACTGCCGTGTGTAATTGAAGTCGTCACGTTGTTCTGCTCCATTTTTATCGTTAACATGGATTAAAACGGTAAATTCGTTATTCAAGAATTAATGTATAGTTTAGATGAGTGGATTATTTGTTGAAGTTATGTAAAACACTTCTTCCAAAGAACATTTATTGTCAAGTTTATAGATTAGAAAAGTCTCAAACCGACTTTCAATGGAATACATCAACAACAATATTTGAATAATTTTAAAGCAGTTAATATAAGAAAATGAGCATATTTTTATAGCTAAAATAGATTCCTAATGAATGTTCAAAGGTTTAAACACAACCTGTGTATTATATATTACAAAAACGTTTAAATTAGCAGACGGTAAATGTAATTTTTATATAGAGGTTATGCACTCTACACATTATTTACTCGAGATTGTAAAGGATAAAATATAGTGACCAAAAAGTGCAATAATCAATGTCACAACAAATCTTTGTTAATACCATGTTCATTATTATCTAATAAAAAAGAGTATTAGTATGCTCTTATTTTATTTTTTTATTATTAGTATTAGTTTATTATTATTAGTATTAGTAGTCAAAAATATATGTTTTTGTTTGTTTGTTTGTTTGTATTGGTGAAGGTTCTTAGTTTGATATTGGTGCATTTTCATTGAAATTGTTTTACTACTGCTTTTATTGCTATTATTATTTTATTACTGCTGTTATTGGAATGTGTTGGGTATGAAGGCTGGTGTGGATATTTTTATGAGTGTTGTCCAATGCACAATCTTTTTTTACTCTATGTAGTAATATAAAGCTGGTGTTATGGCACAAAATGTTGTACTTGCAATGCATGTTATCAGTAAGATTTGTGTCAGAATTTCTGGATTTAGTTGTACATCTCTGTGGGTCTACAAGAAAAAATAAAATTAGAAGTTGAAACATGTTATTTATTGGTTTATAACTTTACAAATTCAATTGATGATGCATAGGAGCTTTACGAATGCTACTCTTTCATCAGAAATGAGGAGGGCAAGGGAAAAATACCAGGATAGGTGATATATATGTAGTCTTTTCTATAATTACCAATTAAAAAGCACTACTAAATCTTTGATTATCAACAAATTACTAGGTCTTGGCTATATTGAAGCCAAAAAAACTAATATAGAAGAAGATGTAAAGATGTGCCTTCAAAAATTGCAGCAATTCAAAAAGGAAGAAAAATATTTAATTAATAAGCAGCTTGAGAAATTGGAAGTATGTAGTATGTGTTGCATTTATCTTTTATTGGTGTTTGACTTTGAGATGAATCTATTTTTGTGGGTGTCAATTTATGTGTTTTTGGAATAGCATCTCAAAGCTTTACTCTTTCATTAACCTTGTAATGAAACTGCAAGAACTCAGTATGCAACTTAAATTTTCCTCAATTTTTATTCAATAAGCTAAGCAAGAATGATGAAAATAGTGATAATTTTTTTCTTTGGGTTGCCACTCTTATTTTCTCTTAATAAAACAATCCTTGCTATACTTTAGAAAAAAACTTGTGTTCTTAGAATTATCAATGGTTTTGCCTATTTTTTGTATGTCATTTCTTGAAGTTGGTGTATCTTTTGCTTGAAGTTTTTTGTGTCACAAATATGCACCCACTCTAAACTTATTTTCAGCTTCAATTTACTTGTTGCCCATTATATCTTTCAGTTTTAAATTCAAATAATCTCTATTTAAGGTAACAGATTTTTTTCTGATTTCTAGTCATTAGAATTACATGGCTATGTGTGGGTGTGTAAATAATTCTGTTATGTGTCTCAGTTTGTGAGCAGTATTGATTTTGTGATTTTGTTAATTATTTTCATGTCTGAGTTCAGTACTGAATAAGCATGACTCGTGTGTCATACGAGCAACTGAAGAGCCTAGTTGCGAGTCACTGCCATGGTGTACCTTTGCAAAGGTAAGTGTACAGTAATGCCTTGATGTACAAAGACATTAAAATACAAGTGTTTTTGACACACAAGTTGGATTTCTAGCAAAAAAAAATTTTTATATGCAAGCTATGGTTTGATATGAATTGATTCCTGGTGCAGCAGGATGAGAATCAAGTTATGGGTTACCAGGCAATTTTTTTTAACCATGCATGTCTAGGTATTACTGTATTGTTGTAATGATTTTTTAACTAAAATATAGGCTATAGACTGGTCACTGGACATGATTCTAAGTCACATAGGCTGAGTCATACAAACAAGGGAAATAAACTCCCACATTTTAAAATTACTTGGGAGTAATTATTTAGAATAAATTGTGTTCTAGATTTTAGCAAAGGATTTCTTAGGTGCAAAGTTAAAATTATTAGAAAAGGGTTTTTCTCCAAGGATGTGAGCTTGGATTACCTTACCTGGTAAATGTATCTGTTAATGGAAATTTATCCTATCACTTTTATTTCTCCTAAGCCCCAACTGTGTCACTATACAAACACTAAGTAAATGAAGTGCATCAAAGGTAACTAGTTTGCAATTTTAAAATGATAAAATAAGCATGTGTATTTTATTGGCTACTTCTTTTCTATTCATACACATTGCATTTATCCAAAAAAGTTACTTGAGGGAATTATTAGTCTGTAAGTTAGAATTATTATTATTTGCTGTTAGTTCAAATATATTTCATCAAAATTATTGGTTGTATTCAAATGAGTTGATTTGAAAATTTATTCATTTTTGATATTATAAATGTTTGAATGAAGTTATTGTTTTAGTTATTTTTCAAGTTTTAAATATACATACTAAAGTATATTTATTTGTGAAATGAAGTAACATCAACTTAGATTTCCACTTTAGTTCCCCCATTTTAATCAATTTAAATGAGTTATGTTGTACACTCCCAAGCAGACTATCACAACCTCAGTAGGTATTGATAAAAAGCCTCCCTAACTTCAATGTAACTTAACTTTTGGTCACAATTATACTTTATATAAACCGGCAAGTTATTTATTTTACTTGTGAATGTATTTCTGTTCTTACGCTTTATTACCTTACATTTTTTATATTTATTCTTATATTTTGTTAATTTCATGTTTGCTTTTGTCATGCAGTTGTTATGAGAGTTCTTTCCTTCATTAATTACAAGTTTTATGTTCAATTTGAGCCGGTGGCTCTCATTTGATTCAGTTAATACAATGTGGAAACCATTGCAGTCTGCAGCACCGAGTGCAGCAGATAGCTGAGCGTCATCTGCCCTCTCACAACGACCTGCTGCCCTTGAGAGCTATACATGACTGTGACCAGCCTGACCAACTTCTCAATCTGCTTGAAAAATGGGCTCTTCTCTCTCCTACAAAGTGAGTTTGCATCAACATTTCTTCCTGTTCTGTTGATTTGTAATTCAAAAATATTTGAAAACAGGAAAATAAAACCAGTTAAGTGCAATGCATGTTTTGAAAGAATGCTTGAATGCTGTTACTGAAAAAGAGCCTTATATACCCGAGTCCGTATCGTGGATACCGAGTTTAGCGGGGTATTGCCCTATGATTCGGGTACATTGTACCAAAATATGACACAAATTGCAGAATCAATTGTAGCAGTAGAAAACTAAGTGTCTTAGTTTTCACTAGGAATGTTGTCATTAAAGAAATACTCAATGAAAACGTTTGTCCTTTGTAAATATATACAAAACAAGGACTACTATAAACAGGACGTGCACCGCAATATAGCTGATTATGCTAGCGGAGGCCATTGCATTCTTAGTAACATAACATATTCTATCGGACAAATTGATCAAAAATTACTTCTTTTGAGCAATAGAAGGGTTAGTAAGGTTTTACAGTGAATTTTAAATGGTTTAAAGCACTGTAATGCTTTGAAATACCAATTTTAACCGGACTTAACATGTATTATTGTATGAGCTTAGTGGCAACTTTATAGGAAGCCGAGTTACTGCAGTTTTAGACTTTACAAATTGATTATAGTTAAACCTTTTCCAATGCAAACAACCAAACACACAAACATTCACGCATATAAACAAACAGACATAGAAGCAAAAACCTACCAAACTGCAGCGATTAGTCAGCCAACCGGGCCTTCTTTACAGAGGTCTAAAGAAGGACTGCCTTCTTCTGCTGGTCTTTCTCTAGGTTATGGAGTCCATTCAATAGAACATTCGCCAGACGACGGAACATCTTGGGACAGTCAATGTCAATTCCACTGAAATCATCACACTAGGTCCTTTGTGCAGCGACTTCATCATGACACCCAGCATAGAAGTGGCCTTGCAGTATCGGTTGTTCTCGGCCATGCCACTCTGCACCCCACCAGAAAATTAAACAGTTGGGCTAATCTGTACTTCATCTACCAAGAGAAACACATTCTTCTGCTGCAGTGTCTGGACTTCGTCAAATGTTTCCCTCAGCACCTGGTCCTTGTCAATAAATGAAGTGATGTACTACAGCTTGCGTTTGCATGGCAGAACCAAAAAGTCTCAGCTTTTCATAATTACACTTTGGGTATGATTGAAGAGCAAAACAATAATCATTCATGGAAAACTGCTTCTGTAATAAGAGTAACTGACGTGTCAAAAATACCAACTTTTTCTCCTTCTCGGTGTCGACACAGGCTGATGTATGAGCTTGAAGAAGAGTGACAACATTTTGGATCGTTTTGTCAAACGGGATGTCATAGTGCATTGTCAAGCGCACAGTTTCGTTGAACTGAGTATACGATCTCAAACCATTGTTGGGATGAAGTGTCTTAACACATTGACTCCGAAGTGGTACGTATGTGGGCCACTTAGGTTAGGTTCTGTAAATTTTACAGTGCCTTCTAGTAATAATATGTACAAAGTGAAGATTTACGCCGGCTAGGCAATCGGAGGCAACGTGTTAAACAGTGTTACTAATGCCGTTCTTGAACGTACTGAGCGTTAGTGGGGAACACAAAGTGGGCTTGTTTTCGACAATCACAGACAGGCTGCATTCACTGAAGTTGTCGGGCATGAACAAACACACAACCCTTTCTTTCGATCTTGAAATAATCAAGTTCTTGTACTGCTTCTGCAGGTTACGTTCAGGTTTGAAAGCATGAAATGAAGTAATCTTATCCTTCTGAAGACAATACCTCAGTTGTTGGTCTTCATTTTTCACCGGGCGAGGTGTGAGTTTTGGAGAGGGCAGACATGAAGCAGGCACATTGAAGATACTGTGTGGCGCCTGTTCTCCTTATTGTAATTACCCCGACAGTTCACAACCCCACACTTGTTTGGCATTTTTAATACATATAATTAGCAATAACTTTGTAAACAAACAGTATCCACTTAGAAATGCAGCAATGTGCCTCGAAACAAACAACAATGTCCGATTCAAACCGAGCGACAGACTACGACAATGTTCGCACTGTGACAGATGGGGGATAACAAACTGATCTCAGTGAACTGGCCTCCGCTACTGTAGTCAGCTACATGGCGGTGCACGTCCTGTTTATAGTAGTCCTTGGTTACTGCTTATAAAAATCTGCCTACAATGCTGAATGTTCACTCTAAAGAAAGAATTTTAAAATAATATATTGCATGAGCTGTTAAATGTATTCATGCTTCATAGGATAGCACACATTTACAGTATATCATGTTGTATCCTTGCTTTATGCATAAAATAGCTGGCAAAAGTTTTGAGATGTCTCTGTCGCAACTTTTTCAATAAGCAAAATTTATTAATGATTTGAAAAGTAATTTATAGCTTCATTTATGGCATGCTACACAACTAGTTATTTGCAATGTGCGTAAAAATTGTGGGTTTAGCAAAATATTGAGGGTAAATTTCAAAGGTTGTAAGCAGAATTTTGGAGACAATTTCATGAAATAAAAATTTCTATCATGTAAATACAAGTTTTCCTATACTTAGCTAAAGTATATTTGATAATAATGTTATTTCTATCAATTTCATTTTAAAACCAGGGAAGTACACATCTTTATCCTTGCATTATTCATTTACTGAAGAGGCAAAAAAAAGTTTCATATTTGACTATTTCCGGAAAGTTTGAAATCCCAAAAGCGACTACTGCCCACGTAGTAAAGAAGTGGAAGGATGGAAAAGGAGTCCATCACATTCCAAGATCAGGAGCACCAAGGATAACGACTCAACAGCAAGATGCGTTGATCCGTAGGAAGTCGGTTACTGACCCAAACAAGGATGCTGTGCAAATATATTAGTTTGTTACAAAAATAATGGCCGCTCGAAGGTCTGGGGTTTGAAAAGTAATTTTAACACAACTTTTTTAATTTATTTTCGATGAACCTTGGCATGCATAACAATTAATGTGTGCTCATTAATATTTTGTAACTTCTTTTCAGATAGAACATAATTTTGAAGGATAGAATCCCTCCATGAAGAACATGACAAAACATGACCTTCGCCTACTTATGTTGCACGAGTTCAAACTTGGGCACAAAGCCTCCGAAGGTTCTGCCAATATCAACCGAGCATGGGAAGAAGAGTCCACAAGGGATCGGACAGTACGAAGGTGGTTCGGGAAATTCCGGAGTGGTGATGAGAGCCTTAAAGATGAAGAGGGTAGAGGACGTTTGGGTAGTCTCGAGAACGAGCAATTGCATGAGGTTGTTGAGCAAAATCCACGTCAAAGTGTTAGAGAAATGTCTCAGACACTTGGTGTCAGCATTGCAACAGTCTCGCGCCATTTGAAGATTATTGGAAAGGTGAAAAAGCTCGATAAATGGGTTCTTCATGAGCTCAATGAGAATCCAAAGCTTAGGCGTTTTGAAGTGTGCTCGATGCTCTCTCTGTGCAACACCAACGGTCCCTTTCTTGACCGAATTGTCACTTGTGACGAAAAGTGGGTCCTTTATGATAACCGTAAACGATCAGGTCAATGGCTCGATCGTGATGAGCCCCCCCAAACACTTCCCAAAGCCAATGTTGCACCAGAAAAAGATTATAGTGACTGTCTGGTGGTCTGCAATAGGTGTTATTCACTACAGTTTTTTGGGAGTCAATGAGACCATTAATGCAGAGAGATACTGCAATGATCTCGCTGTTATGCATGGCTCGATTGAGCGAAAAGAGACCGGCATTAGTGAATCGACGTGGTCCAATTCTGCTCCACGATAACGCGCGACCACATGTTGCAAGAATGACCGTCCAGAAACTCACAGAACTGGGATACGAGACTTTACCACATCCTCCATATTCTCCAGATCTTTCACCTACTGATTATCATTTATTCAAGCACTTAAGCACATTTTTGGATGGTAAAACTTTTAGGTCTAAATAAGAGGTGGAAACGACCTTCAAAGATTTTGTTGCATCACAGTCATTAACCTTTTATCAACAAGGGATAAATAATCTCGTAGTCCGATGGCAGAGATGCATAGCTGCTCAGGGTTCATATTTTGACTAAGTTTAACATCTCTATTGTTCATTTACCAAGGATTAAATGCATGCTTCTGAAATCGGCCATTATTTTTGTAACAACCTAATACGAGGAGACGGGCACCAAACATGAACTCACAGTAAATAGGGATACCGTAAGAAGTTGCCTGGATGACACTGGATTGTTTGCAAGGGTCCCTGCGAAGAAACCCCATATCTGGGCGAAGAATGGGAAGATTCGACTGAAATTTGCTAAAGAGTACGAATCGTGGACAACCAAAGATTGGAAGCAAGTCTTTTGGAACTATGAATCCAAATTTGATTTATATGGAAGTAGTGCTCGATGTTATATTCGTCGTCCGAAAGGCACTAAAATGGATCCCCGTAACTAACGTCCAACGGTGAAGAAATAATGGTCTGGGGAGCTTTCCATCATAGTGGTTTTTGATCTCTCGTTCATGTCGATGGGATTATTGACCAAAATGTAAATATAAATATTTTAGAAAACTATATCCTGCCTTATACTCGTAAAAAGAATATTTGGCTAGTGCGTCAATAGATAAGATAGTGATTCTAAGCACACGTCTAAAATGATAAAAAAACTGCTTTATAGCTGAGAAAATTCAAATTTTTGACTGTCCGAGCTAATTACCCGACATCAATCCAATTGAACACTTGAGAGAACACCTTGAAAGGAAGTCTGGGTCTCAGAAGGATTCCTCCGAAGCAGAACTCCACAATCTTCAATCGGAGTGGGCAGAAATTACTAACTCCACTTTAGAAACTCTTATGTGATTCTATGCCTTGAAGATATGCTGCGTTTATCAAAACGGAGGGATATGCAACTAAATACAAAATATTGTTGTATTTAGTAACATTCAGACGATTTGTTTCAATAAAATTATGGAAAAACTGAATCGTCTCTTAACTTTTCGAAAATATTCAAAATTCTCGCATTATTTTGAAACGTTCATCGATCTAAATTGTTCTGTATAGCACCTTGTATAGCTTTGAAGAAGTTACAAATTACTAATATGCTACTTTAATGAAATTTTCTTCTAAAAGAACGTTACGACAGAAAAAAACACATCGTCGCAAAACTTGTTCGAGTTACCGTATCATGCCTCACATTGGAAGCTTACTAAGCAGAGTTGCGTATCATCCCTTGGGACTGAGTGGTGTGGGATGCTTGTCACAGACTTAGCATTCTCATAATTTTCAGGTTCTATAAGCATGTTTGTCCAATGTTTTGTAGTATAAGCTTGATGGGAAAACTTCAGTAATGGAGGAGGCAAAAGGCGATATTGTGTGTTTACCCCTTTGATTTTAATGCAGCCTCCCTAATCTAAGAGAAATATACTGTACTTTATTTATTGCATACTGTACTGGATTTATTCTATACCGTACTGGATTTATTATCTGCTGTAGTCACTTTACTTGATGCTAACAATGACTTCTAGACTTCCTCTGAATCAGTTTCGAAAAAATTACGGAGAATCGGGCACGTAACGGTAACGTCATTGGCAAAAGTAAGGCTTAGAGCAGCAAAAGTTAGTATTTGAGAAAAAACGCTTTTGAAATTATTCAATTGTAAATGACCTCCAGTAATAGGGTTTCATTAAAAACAGCTAAAAGTTTACCTTTGTTGGTGTAAATAAGGAATAAGCATGTAAAAACGAATCTATTCAGAGAATATTTAGGTAATAGGTATAATAATACTTTCACATTTATTGAACAACATCATTTACCGACATGATCGTATAAAGTTTTATTGCATTAAAAATTCTCGTACCCATAGAACTCGTGTACGAATCAGTCTAATTGTTAATAGTGGTACGTAGGACTGCCTTTTGATGACTTCCCATAGGACTTTTCGCTTAAATTAACGTCCACCTGCGTAAACTTCTCATGTGATGATAGCTGAAAAGTTTTCAATTGGAGGAAGATGGTGGCCAAATCATCAAGTTTTCACTTTGATTGCCCAAAGAGGCTAAGAATACTTGTAGCCCGAACAGAGTTCGAGGGAGCGTTGTCATGCATAAAATCGAAGTCCTATAGTAGCGAAAGAGGTATGTCATCTAACCCGGGCATTAAAGATTCTTTCAGGAGGTAGCAATGGGCAGCAGATGTCACTTTTACTCCTTCAGGTACTCTGATAAGACCAACAAGTTTGTCCCTTATAATGCCTGCCATTATCACGACTCTTCTACCCTGGTGTTGATGCCTCACACGCTGGTTACTCTCATCGCTGAAATACACCCAACCATTCGCCCTGGCGTCAGATCCATCAAAGGTATCCCGGGTCTTAGTGAAAAGAATGACTCTTGTCTACCTTCAAATACTTGATTGCCCATTCCATCCTCAAATTGTTTTTCTAGGCGTAAAAGGGATATTTTCATCGGGATTTCAATGAAAGCTATGGCCCCAAGAATGAATTTATGAAATTCGGCCTGTTGCGGGGAGAATGGACTTACTTGATTGACCAGGATTAATACAGAGCTGACAACCTATATTCCTCTATCAGTCACAGTCTTAGAAATTCCAGCATCTGATCGTTTCTTTCCTGGTGACGGGTCCATGTGGAATTTTTCCAGTGTCAACATGACGACCTATTTTTTCGGTAAAGACATCAAGATAGGTACCTTAAGAAGATTCCTTGACTATGACTGCATTTTCGTCGTCAGTTAGTGCTTTTCGACGCCCCATTGCTGTTGCAGATATAAATGCTTATCGCCGATCACCCAAAAAAGCGCGAATGACAGGGAACAACGATGCACAGCACAATGTAAACAAACAACGATGTTACCATCACGCGGCAGATTTCCTGAAGAATAATTTTCTTCAATTGATCCACAGAAAGTTCAGAAATCGTTTATGATTACCAAGCTATTATGGCTGGTCCGAGTGAATATCTTACACCACCAAAAATGTGTTCCTTAAAGGTTCGTTTTTAGGGTTTGGATTTAAAGTAATTTAATTTTTTTAGGTTTGTTTGGCAGTTGTGTGTATTTCACGAGTGTTTGTGTTTTACTTGCATATGTTAGTCGAGAGGGGCATGAGCGCGGGGGCTGGGAATTTTCTTGCTACGTTAGAACCCATTCTACCAGCAAGGCGACTCTTTCTTCTTGAGGTTCCTGCAAGGATATATCTATACCTACTCGTCCTCAGCTCTGCGCCCGCTCTGCAGTTACTACTTATAATTTCACTTTTTCAAATGCTTAAATAAAACGTAGCTGAGACTTTTCTAGATATTTAATAGAACGTAGCAGTTTTTTTCAAATACTGAGGTAAAACGTAGTTCAGACTTTTTTGTACCAATATTTTGAAAGAACGTAGAAGATTTTTTTTAAATGCCTTCATAAAGCTCAAAAAATTATTTTTTTCGGATAATTCAATAACGCCTAGCAAAATTTCGACCAGTGTTTCTCAAAGTTTTTCAATCACAGGATACTATTTGATTTTCCACTGCCCCTGTAATAATGGTATTACTGTATATTATACAGTAATATACGCCCCCCATTCAAGGCGTACCCTCTTACCGCCCCCTTGCATTTCCTCAACGCCCCCTGGGGGCGGTACGGACCACTTTGAGAAACACTGATTTAGACCAAATACACCGGGTAACTGCGGGTTGTTGTGCCCCGGTTGCGCATCCTACTATCTGTAAGTGTTCTCATGCGCAGGATGCAGATACTACATCACTTCTGTGACGGCTTCCAAGGTGGGCAGAGCACAAATTTGTTGGATGTTCTTGACACGTATTCGCAGTACAGCGGTCGCCTGCAGACCTGTCCGTGCTCGTCCCTACCTTCTCTCTCCCAGCAAAATTCTCAGTTTGGTGACCGTCGCCCTAACGGAAGCTGTTCAAATCAATTGAACCGGCCGGAGATTCCAGTCCATTATGCAAAAAGTAAGGTTTTTATTTATTATAGAGAAATTTGAAGTTCTTGTTTGTGCATATTTTTTCGAGTGTAAATGAGTGCAGGGTGGGCTAAAAAAAATGTGTCGACTCTTTAACACATTCATTGCGGTATGACCCACCGGTGGGTCACTCAGGTTAGGTTCTGTAATTTTTCAAAACTTTCTAGTGACTGTATGTACAAAGTAAAGATTTGAACCGGCTAGGCAACCGCAATGAATGTGTTAAATTTTAAATACCTATTTTCTATTTAACGGAGAAAAATAAATTCAACCACAATCGAAAAGCTGAAAAAATTTCGGTTGAAAGTATGTGTAGTTTATATTGGCCATTTGATAAATGCCACCATTATGTAGTATTTAATACTCCGTTTTCAACGTTCTCACACTCTTACTTTAAAATAAGCTAGCTAACTCTTTAATTATATCTTAAATACTCTATTCGATATTTTTAAGAAAATTTTGCACTATGTTTTGTGTAGAAGGTATTCAGTATTGGATGGCTTTCATAAATTCTACCTTTGTTCAATAAATTTTCTTGACATTTCTCTAGTTGATATAAAGTTGCTGCTAAGTATTGTCAGCTGCTGGTATTATCCTTTTAGCAATCAAGTCTTCATAATTCATTAGAGTTCAAATGAACTAGTAGCTTAGTATAGGCTTAGCTCCTATATTTACCATAAATGAGCTCAAAGCATTAAGAAGTAGCTTTACGTTGTAACTAGTTTTTTGAGCAATATGTTATTTTAGTATTATGAAGAATCTGAAGCGTATTTCATAATTGTTAAACTACTGATGTCCAAATGCAATTTTTGAATAATATTTATAGCTGAAAAATTGTTTAAATTTGGTGTTTATTCAAGAATTTTTTTAAATGTTAGGACTTTTCAGGCTAATTATACCCCATGCTCTGAACTATTAGGTTGTTACAAAAATAATGGCCGATTTCAGAAGCATGCATTTAATCCTTGGTAAATGAACAATAGAGATGTTAATCTTTGTCAAAATATGAACCCTGAGCAGCTATGCATCTCTGTCATCAGACTACGAGATTATTTATCCCTTGTTGATAAAAAGTTAATGGCTGTGATGCAACAAAATCTTTGAAGGTCGTTTCCACCTCTTATTTAGACCTAAAAGTTTTACCATCCAAAAATGTGCTTAAGTGCTTGAATAAATGATAATCAGTAGGTGAAAGATCTGGAGAATATGGAGGATGTGGTAAAGTCTCGTATCCCAGTTCTGTGAGTTTCTGGTCGGTCATTCTTGCAACATGTGGTCGCGCGTTATCGTGGAGCCGAATTGGACCACGTCGATTCACTAATGCCGGTCTCTTTTCACTCAATTGAGCATGCATAACAGCGAGATCATTGCAGTATCTCTCTGCATTAATGGTCTCATTGACTCCCAAAAAACTGTGGTGAATAACACCTATTGCAGACCACCAGACAGTCACCATAATCTTTTTCTGGTGCAACATTGGCTTTGGAAAGTGTTTGGGGGACTCTTCACGATCGAGCCATTGACCTGATCGTTTACGGTTATCATAAAGGACCCACTTTTCGTCACAAGTGACAATTCGGTCAAGAAAGGGATCGTTGGTGTTGCGCAGAGAGAGAATCGAGCACACTTCAAAACGCCTAAGCTTTTGATTCTCATTGAGCTCATGAGGAACCCATTTATCGAGCTTTTTCACTTTTCCAATATTCTTCAAATGGCGCGAGACTGTTGCAATGCTGACACCAAGTGTCTGAGACATTTCTCTAACACTTTGACGTAGATTTTGCTCAACAACCGCATACAATTGCTCGTTCTCGAGACTAACCAAACGTCCTCTACCCTCTTCATCTTTAAGGCTCTCATCACCACTCCGGAATTTTCCGAACCACCTTCGTAATGTCCGATCCCTTGTGGACTCTTCTCCCCATGCTCGGTTGATTTTGGCTGAAGCTTCGGAGGCGTTGTGCCCAAGTTTGAACTCGTGCAACATAGGTAGGCGAAGGTCATGTTTTGTCATGTTCATCATGGAGGGATTCTATCCTTCAAAATTATGTTCGGCCTGAAAAGAATTTACAAAATATTAATGAGCACACATTAATTGTTATGCATGCCAAGGTTCATCGAAAATAAACTAAAAAAAAGTTGTGTTAAAATTACTTTTCAAACCCCAGACCTTCGAGCGGCCATTATTTTTGTAACAACCTAATACTTCAGCAATTTGATGTAATTAAATTTTATGCTTTCAAGTTCAAAGATTGATATATTTTGATACATTTCTAGTTATCTTGGTTGTGGGTACACTACTAAAAAATGTAATTATTTTATCATTTTTTTTCTTAGCGGATTAATCCACATTGGTTTATCGACATCTTGTTTTGTAAACTTGCCGAGCCCAGTTAACGCACAGTCGATTGTAGCTTCAAAATTAACCATAATACCCATTTTACTTCATCTGGGGGCATAGCCGGAGGCTGTGTACTCTGCTAGTAAAAAAAGACCTATACTAAAGTTCATTGCTTTCGTTTCTGTAATAACTACGATGTTACTCGAGTTTTTGTTTCGTTCTAGTTCTTTAAATTCAGATCAATTCCTGCAATTGTGCATGCAGATCTTTCCAAAGACAAGTCTTTCATGAATACGAGAAAGACCTAAAACGTTTCATCTTCAGTGAAGGACCTGAAATGTTTCATCTTCAGTGAAGGACCTGAAATGTTTCATCTTCAGTGAAGGACCTGAAATGTTTCTTGTTCATTGAAAGTCCTGAAATGTTTCTTGTTCATTGAAAGTCCTGAAATGTTTCTTGTTCATTGAAAGTCCGGAAATGTTTCTTGTTCATTGAAAGTCCTGAAATGTTTCTTGTTCATTGAAAGTCCTGAAATGTTTCTTGTTCATTGAAAGTCCTGAAATGTTTCTTGTTCATTGAAAGTCCTGAAATGTTTCTTGTTCATGGAAAGTCCTGAAATGTTTCTTGTTCATGGAAAGTCCTGAAATGTTTCATCTTCAGTGATAGACCTGAAATGTTTCGTCTTCAGTCGTAGACTTCTTGAGTGAGGAGCTGGGGCGGCGATGGTTGGACGTCGGGAGGCGGTTGCCTGGCTTACGTAACTTCGTGAGGAACCTGAGCGAAGACCGCACCCTCGATTCCAAGAACAGAATAGTTTTGGTGAGGATATTTGTGGTGAATCAACTTTGACGGCTAGAGGGCTTTCAGTAATGTTTATAAATAATAATTTTATTATTCAGAGTGTAGTAAAAGTTCAAGTCACTTCACTTCTTAGATATGCAAAATGTGATCAAGGTGAATGGGTGTATAAAACTCGAAATGAAAAAAGATGCATATTTTTTATTTGCGAATGATTTTTAAACTTAACACGTTGACTCCGATTGCCTGATTGGTGTAAAACTTGACTTTGTACGCATAGTCACTAGAAGGATCTGAAAAAATTACAGAACCTAACCTAAGTGGTACACATACGTACCACTTCGGAGTCAACGTGTTAAATACCTTGAGTTTTCGGTGTATTTACTCGCTATTCAATTTAACGCATGTCGCCATTTTTATTCCTTTTAATTAAGTAATTATTGAAATAGATCATGGCTTTTTTGTGGGTATTTGACAAAACTATCGAAATATTTCCTTTCATTTATAAAAAATACACACTTATAACAATACGTTTCTCAATCTTTTTCAGTATTTATGTAATCATTTAATAACGTTCTAAGGGGACTTACTTATGTTATATATTGTATCGTGTACGGTAATAATAATAGCAACGGTGTATCTTAGCACATCTTCCCCACCTAAAATTGGAGTTATCGAAAACCCTAGTGTGGCCTTGCGGAAAACAACTTTTTCCTTGTACATATGTAGCAGACTTTGTAACGAAGATAATTACTTGCATGGGCAAGTTTCCAAATTTTTGAAAGCGTAGCTTTGCATTTCTTCCTTACGACATACATCGTCAAGTTTTATAGGAATTCAAACCTTTGTTTTCATCAATCCAACTTAGCTTATTCGACCAAACACATTGTTGGCTAACTCTTTATATGAGCTTTAGACAGACGTTTAAAGTGAATGAAGAGATAATCTAACGGAACGTGTCATCAGAGCACTGAGGGAACTTAGCATTTCCCGGCTCGGTTTTCAACACGGTTTGCTACATTAGTTGTGTTGTGTAATCAAGCTTTTGAGCTACGCACCCATGAATTTTTCCTTGGACAGAGGTCTTATTAGGGTTGGGTAGCATTTATTTGATAGTTTTATTTTTCTTTCGGAAGAAGAATACCTGGCAATGTAGTATTCTGACGCACTACTAATTATAAATAATTCCATCCGTGTATTTTGCTTTGTGGTGTTGGTGCTAGGTGATCTTCAAATTTCTTCTTCTTCATATGTACTTCAGTAAATTAACAATGAATGAAATACAGGGTGTCCATAAAGTCTCTAATAAAAGTCTGTCTCAACAGCCCGTCGTTCACAAACAGTATCTCTGAAATACACAAATCCAAAATGTGGTTAAAAACTATAATAAACGCGGAAGACAATAGAATAAAATATCTCATCAATTGCATTTGTAACAAAGTTTTTGAAATTGTAGACTTTATGGACAACCTGTAGAAAATAGCTGTGACCGCAGTGTTGTAATTTAGCCGAACTGCCACTTTCTTTGTACCTTTAGCCATGTTTCAGGTTTGTGAGGTGACTAGCTGTGAAATGTAGCACATCTCATAAGTTTCACCAAAATTCCCACTGGCTGATAAATCCATAGTCCTACTGCTTTGCCTTCTAAAAATAGGAGCTGTAAGTGTCTTCATGCTTGCTACCCATAATTTGAGTCGAAACCGAGGTCAATTTTTATCCATTCTCTGTTAATAATAGGGGAGCTGGATGTATAAACTGACTGATTTTTGCCAATTCAAGTTATACTGCAATTTTGAACTCAGACTCGAATCTTAGGAATGTTTGATATGAGTAAAGCTACGATAATACCCTCTAATTTGCCATTACCTGAAAACGTGATATAACTTCTCTCATGATTTTAAAACCGCTTATTATAAGGCACTATATAATTTGGTAGGGAAGCTGGAACTAAACCTTTTCATAGTTTACTCACTTAACAGTAATAATATTTTGCAGATGCTGGAGGAGCTGTACAGCAACAGCGGACCTAACGCCACTCCGGCCCTGCTAGAAGCCCTTGTGGAGTGCCGGCTGAACAGGCAACGGGACCGCATCCAAGAGCTGCTCAGACCTCACTCTTTAGACGTGCCACTGTGTCCCTCGGACTCTTTTGGGTCGTCCTACGCCTAAACCTAAGGTGAGGATCCTTAAGTTGTTTCGGTTAGATTCTGTTTTCTTTATTGTTGATATTTTCATCACGACGTTTTTGTTACTCTATTTTAGTCTGGTCTTTCACTTCTTGACCAGTAATTGTCAGCCATTTCTCTCCGCATTTTGCGTACTCGTGATTTGCTATTTGTAAGTACGATGTAGTTTCCTGTATTTAACTTCGTCCGTTATCGTTTTTTCTGCTAGTACTGCTCGAACTTCTACTTTATCTTCTTACCTAACTGTCCTGCTGTTTCTTCCTGGTAATTAGTATCGGAACACTTTAGTTACGATCTACTGCCTCGTTATTTTAGCTCTCTTTAAACGTTACTGCTGCAACTTTCAATTTGCTCCTTAGTTCTACTGCAAACTCGTGTATGACTTCCTATTTTGCGTCATGTTGTTTGTGAAGGATATCTTTCATCGTTTCTTTACGCTCTGGCCTCTGTTAACGTTCATCACAGTCGTGTTGCTGGAGCCTGTCAGCACTCGTAGCACCTCTGTTTGATCTGGTCAGTTTCAGTTCCCTCGTACCCTTATTGAGAGATCATTTGCTCACTGATATCTATTATGCCACTAGTTGGTGTGTTTTTGTCTTCAGCAGTTTCACTTCTAATAGCTGTCATCACTTCGTTTGAAATTGTGGTGTCTTATTTAACTAAGCCTTTCTCCTTTTGTTTATCATCTTTCGTGCATTTGCTAGCATTGGTGATGGAGTTTTTACTCAGTTGTAACTTCCTAAACATCAGTAATTGAATTCGCTACCGAAATGTCGAAGCACGTGATGCATTTATCAACATAAATTGAATCACAAGTTTCTTCGCAAACTTCAATTTTTTAAGTAAAGCTGGAGTGATTTTGTGCATCTCCATACTGAAAATAACCTAATTTTATCAGTTTCATCGCCTTTCAGATAAATCCTTTAACCAGCTAATGCATTCAGCCGTGGATGTAGTCAAGGTTTTTAAAATGCGTTTAGTCCGTTCTAATTTTATTAACCACACAGAACAATGCAAAGGTGTTCAGGAAATAACCCGAATATTAAAATACTTCAGCAAAATCGTTAAAAATGGTATTTCTGAATTGGGTATTCGCCTCATCTACGTAACGTTTTTTTCTTTTTTATGCTTAAAATTCACACCACTTCTAGTGTCAATGCTTAAATGGGGTAGAAATTGTACATCTTCATTTTCTATGCATAGCCGTAAATCTAGCGAACTAAAGTAGGTTATAATAGAGTAAGTAATTAAAGTATTAGGCATCACATTTTCTTTATAACCTAAGTGGTAAAGTTTAATTGAAATACTCAAGTAAAGCAGGTTATTAATATTAATTCATACACTTAAGATTATCAGCCCAGGAAACTTTTTCAATCACGTTTTTAAAATATTGACTCAAACCGTGCATTGTGCTCCTCGATCTTTTTTCTCCGCTTACCTGCGAAAGAGATGAACAGAAAAGTTAACTAGAGCGCTTCGAATACATAAAAGCAATACAATCTATAATAGTTTTCAAGTTTTGAATTTTCTTACAACCTTCGATTAATAAGATTTTCCATTATGTAGTATTTACAATCTTACCTAAATATTTAGTTATATATTTAAATCAGTTCACTAGAAAATAGAAAGCGTACATAACTCGCACTAGGTACGGTTTTATATGAAATGCTGTTGTGATTATTCCGAAAGAAGCGATTTAATACTGAGTGGCTTCATTACTTTACACAGACAATTGTCTTCACTTAATTTTCCTCTAATTATATAGAGTTCAAGAGTGTATTTGTCGATAGAATTAATGATCTGTGATCTATTCGTTTCCTGTGACAATCACTTACTTCAGGTGCTGCTTCTGTTGACGAGCAGCTGGTCGTACTTGGAGAACGCTTCGTCGATGTCCACGTAGCAGCCTTGCAAGTGCCTGCTCAAAAGCACGAAAAGTTTATTAAAAAAGGTAATATGTAAATATTAATCATGTATAAATTTTCAGCAGGCAGGTGTTTGCATCGAAGAAATTACATAAAATGAACAACCAAGTGATCTTACTACCAAATACGCATTTTTGTTAAGTACAAATGTACATTGTTTAAAAAATTCTATATTTTTGTATTAAGAACAGATTTTTTAACAAAATTTTATGTTTCTATAATATAGATATTTCGATTTAAATAGAACTAATCTATGACACAAAGTATATTACACTTCTCGTTTCTCAAATGAGTTTAATTACCTATTTATGAGGGGTAAAACATGATGTATTGGTACTTCAAATATGGCAGAGGTTTTCAGTTAATTTTGTCCTTAATGAAAATTTTAAACAATCTACCATTGCAAATCGTACATACGCTCATTGACACAATAAACGTGCAGAAAATGACAAACGATGGATATGCATTTTGTTACAGAATTCCTACGGAAAAATCATTTACTAAATGAATATTATACACAGGGTGGCCCTTAAATTACTGACCCTTTTAAAAAACGCTTTAACTATAAAACTAGTTAACATGGATAAGTGTTAACAGTTGGTAGTATAAATAACGAAAAAAACTTAAAAACACTCTTTAATATAGCAGTAACTATCTCCCTACCGTTCTTAATTTTATAGTTATAACGTTTTTAAAACGGTCAGTAATTCATGGGTCACCCTGTATTCAGTTGCTGAACTCGCGTAAGCTGCAGGACTATTAAGGCAACCTGCGAAAACGTGATCTGGAAGTACCTGCTTAGCTTCCTTGGCATAATTCTTGTAGGCGTTAAGGTGCAGGTCGTTACTCCTGCCCCAGTGAAGTTCACACATCCCACATAGTCCCTATAGGACGGGGGTTCCAACCTTTCTGACTTTATCCCCCTTCAGTATTTCGACAGATGAGCATAGATCCCTGAATTTTTAGGACAGAACGGTGAGTAGAAAAATAAATTCCACTGAATTTTTGGTAAACTTTTAGGTGTTAGGAATTATAAACTAACATTAAATGTTCCCCTTTAGATAAGCAAATGTACCCCTATGGGTACATATACACCAGGTTGGGAACCCCTGCTATAGGACAGTCTACACCTAATCCCTGCCTATAGGGCACCCTATACATAATCATCCCTACAGGATAATCCTTGTGCATAATCACTACTTGACTTGCCTGTCTACTTTGGAGGCATCGTAAGCTGATCGTGCATGCAGGGTTCGGCGGTTGTTGAAAGCCACGAGATCACCTGGCACGAGGTTAAATTCTAAGCCCGCTGACTCCTCCACCAGCTTCTGGGAGAACATCTGCACTCGGAAAGGTTTTTATTTACGAGACGCCTTAGAAACTCGTTAACCCTTTCACTCCAGATGGCACACGTATAAAAGATGGCACACATACATACCACGTATAACACACATACATACGTATAACAGATGGCATACATACCACGCATAAATATACTTCGGGGTGAAAGGATTAAATAATCCCTTAACGAAAATGCTATTGCATTAAAATGCTTGATTACATATACGTTCATGGAATAAATATTAATTTGAGTTTAAAATGTGTGTATAATCGATAAAGAATTATTTTTTCATACAAATATGCAATGTTTCTTGCAATTTGGCTTGCGTGGAAGAGGTAAAAGTTATTTACTGCCCAGCAGCAATAAGAGTACACTATACCTATTTGCTATCGGAAATAGGAACGATGAATCACAGTCTAAATGACATCAAAATTAAATGGCTTCGGTTTAAGATCAATGTAATTTAATTTTTTTTTAAATGGCAATAATAATAATAATAATTGAATAAATCTAGGTCTGTTAGCAATATATACGGTTATAATGCACGTACTTCCAAATGACGGTACAAATAAATTATTGTCGTACCATGTTTAACGAATTCCTCGATTTGGCATTTCATTAAAGATGAATCATATGGCACAAACATACAAGAAAACGAGACGTTTTAATTTAGGTGCATCCTAAAAGCCCGATTGTTAGCATAACAACCAGTGAGGAGCAATAGTATGGACAGAAAAAGATACTTGCATGGTCTCTAATCTTTAGGAATAACAAAATAACATTCCCGTAAATGATTATGCAGAGGGGGACCAAGATCTAACCGGTCTGGAGTAATTCTTAGGCAAATTAAGATTACGCATTGTGAATGAAAAGAGAAGATCACAAGAACAAATAATATTGTGATCGAGCTAACAGTCACAGATGTAACTTATCGGCCAACTCGAATGTAAGAATTGGTAAGAAAATTACGAGTTATCAAACCGTAAATAAAATCCCCAAGAGCTTCCTATGATCAGGACAGTTAAGTAGGCAGTCAACAGCTCCTCACAGTATCTCTCAAAACGACACGCCAGGTTCACTGGAGGCTAATCCGCTTCAATGCCCTGTACCAGATAGCGTATTTTCCGAGCAAATTTTATCAAAAGAGGCTAAAATTTATGATAGGGAATCTCAATCATTCTGTCATATGTCCCGTTGCCACCAAGCTTAAAATGCCAGTTCCTTACACGACAACAATTTCCCAACACCACAAAGACAAGCAAGCTTGAAATACCTGATACGTAGACACAAACACGATTCCCGTGAGACTCGAAATAGTACAATATAAGTCTAGCTGTATCATTATCCAACCGGCTTGCTACTTCAATGTAAACTCCTGGGTAGACAACAAACAAATACTCCGAAGTACACAGCTTACCCAACCATTTTTAGGAATCACCGCAACAAAAATGGCAAGACGAAGCTCAGCCATCCACCAGCCACTACCACCTCCGTCCGGACGTACAACCAGCTCGTGAGCACATACTAACTCAGAAATACAACTCACAAACTCACCTTATAAGCATGATAAAATGGCGTGACGACGTGAGTGGGCGCCTGCAGCGGTTGCATGGTGCGATTGTTGTAGTGGATCTCGGTGATGTCGCCCTCGCTGTCTGTGCAGATTACAGGCCAGAGAGCAGAGTACCGCATGCCCGAGTTCTTGATCGAAAACCTGCACGACGAGCAAAGCATCAGTGTGACAGCGTGTGTGCGCGAACCTTTCTCAACTGGAGTTCACATGGGTAGTTAACGCCACGTAAATATCGCTAGGGAGACGATGATAGCAAGCGCTGTCATAGGAAGTCGTACTAAGAAAATGCTATTTCAGTAAGCTATTACAGTTAATATGAATGAAGTGGATTTAGAAATAATTAAAAATGTATTCTACAGAGTTTTAAAAGGTTAAAAATAACATGAAGCATAAATTAAACTATCATGATATTAAGCGAGACCACGAGTTTGGAAAAATAGAACATAATAATCTAAAGAGTAAGCTTACGAACAACTATTCACTAGTGTCTCAAACAAAATTTATGGTTATGCAGCTTCACTAGGTTGTCCTTTCAAAATAAGAACTAAAACATTATATGCGAGAATTATTTGTAACATAATACATATGTAAAACAAATATGAAGAATATTGGAATTAAATTCTTTAATAGTACACTAGCACATGCAACCGAATGAAGCTTCTTAATAGCAAAATAAGTGACCTGTAGTGAGGCTATTGGATTTGAGCCTCATCACCTTCCGAAAGTTTATTTAACCCTTTCGGTCCCGACGGCATCTCTGGTAGCCGCAGTTATTTTTCGCCTATTAAGATGCAGAGCAACACGTGTGTCTGTGCAAACGCTGGTAGGGCAGTGCAAGCTACAGTTTGATCAGGACAATGCAGTGACCGTAAAATATCACAAAGCATCTTTTTAAATTTGATGTAAAATATGTTGAGAAGGTTTTGATATTTGCATCATGGGACCGAAAGGGCTAAGCAGTTTACAGACAGTGGGGCAAAACAAGATGCATCACCTGACAGGAGTAGAAGTGAGAACATGGAAGGCGGTGGGCTCGTTCTCCTCCATCCACCTGGCTGCTCTAAAGCCATCCACAAACATTGACCGGCCGCCAATGTCTTCCCCCAACTGGTCTGGGCCGTTTGCCTACAGCAAAATGAGAAATATCTACTGGTAACGAATATTTTAGCAGCAAATAAAAGTCAACCTCGCATCCTATTAAACTCGAGTCTGACTGTGCCACAGAGCCAAGATAATTCATGCGCGAGAGTTGATAAGCTCTGAGGAATTTACGAAACCCGCTACAGCAAATCTATACTGTTTCTGCATCCTGCAACGCGGCAATCGTAAGATGTTTTCAACTGTTAAGTGACTTGACTAACAAACTAAGGCTAAGTTGTACTACAAGGTATGATGCCATATGATGTACCTTCAGGCAGTGAAGTAGTTGCATGCCAGGAGACTTCTCCCTGTAATTCATGTCTGTGTGGTAGGCCAGAGCTACTCCAGAGAAAGCTAAGTGGGTGCCCTCCTTTGGCTCGTTGATGACATCGAATATTTGACCGTATTGAGTCTCTTTGACGTACGCAAAACGTTTCACAACGTCGACGATCTTCTCCGACTGCACAGGAACTCCGCGTAGAATTGCAATGCCGTACTGGAAATCAGCAGACAGTTTTATTAATATCAAAACGAAGGCATTAAAATTCACAGAAATACTTAATTTACAAAAATCGCAATTAAAGACAACGAAACTACGGTTTCGAATTCAGTAAAACCATTACGAAAGCCCAGAAAACTGGTAGATTTTTAACTAAAGGTAAAACGCGATATTTTTCGTATTGTATAATCCCGAATACAGACTAGGAACAACAATCATGTTCCGTAAAGAAAATGCACTCGCAACGAACAAACTAGAACTCTTAATATTTAATCTATCTACATACAGTAATTTAAAAGTTATGATATTCCAAACGAAAGTTTCAATTTCAATGTGTTTTTTATATAACTTGAAATAAACTTCCTCTAAGTTACTGAATTGCAGATATCTCGGTAATACCTCTGATAACACTCCATAAGGTCGTAGGCACAGTAAAAGCTTTAGTAAATACTAAGAAATCCGTTGTTAAT
Organism: Trinorchestia longiramus; assembly: GCA_006783055.1. NCBI lineage: Eukaryota > Metazoa > Arthropoda > Malacostraca > Amphipoda > Talitridae > Trinorchestia > Trinorchestia longiramus. Next base: position 60,334 of record VCRD01001552.1, on the reverse strand, counting down.
TTGACAACCAAACAGCAATAGTAAACACTTGAGTCAAGAACTCAAGTTTAAAATAGAAACACAAATAAGTGTACATAAAAAATTTAACAAAAACACTCAACCCAAAGAACAAATATAACAGGGCCTAGCTTTGTACATGACATCACTCTATATTGGCCAGTAAGTTAATCTGTAGCTCCCTCAGACCGATATAACACACGACGCACCTTGTAAAACATGTTCAGCCACGTGAAGAGACCTTCTTCGGTTTCGTTGAACTCTTTGTAGGACAATTCAGGCAAACTTTTCCAGATTTCTGTTCTACCCCAAAGCTCTGGTTCAGCTCGAACAGGATGCAGGTCTTTGTCCACGCTATCACTTTCGAAACTGTTGTGCATGAAGGACTGACCATACTTGAAGAGCCTGCACATCAGAATAACAAATGATTCATTACCAAACTTCTTCCAGAGAAATGAAAGTTCACATGACACTACAATACGTAGTAAAAAATAGAATAATTCTATGAGAAAAGAACGAAGCCCTCAACGAAATACTGTTGATGAGACACTTTGACAAAACTATAGGTAACATTAGCAATAGTATCAGTATATGGCTTGTTAAAAGTTTCAAGTATGAAATCGTAAAAACAGTTTAGCCCGTTTTCCCAATTCAATTTTAAAGTCAATTTCGACGTATACTTTATTCAAATTCTATCTTTCCCATAATCTCAGCGCCCTCGTCTACTGGTTTTCTAATCTTTTTTATCAAAAAAATTTTTCATTTTTTGAGTTAAAGAAGAGTTCCGGGTCATTATTGACTTTGCTTTTACACTGTAAGATTTTGCTCTTTGTATAATTGTCTCGACTACCGAAAGGATAGAAATCAGGATGAGCAGTATCTAGAGGGCGAAGCGGACAGTAGTATTTTCTAGCTAAAAACTTTGATCTGGTGCTTGATAAAGGATAGTCCCTTGACAACGGCTAAAACTAAACGCTTTATCGCGACAACTCTAGTCAACTTTTTCAGTTACTGGTAATAAAATTCATTTGCAATTGTCTCGTTTTTCAGAAGCTCACAATGTAAACTTATGATAGGCAATGTTCAAACATATTGCTACTCGAAAAACAACATAACTTACGCTACAACCTGATATATGTATTTACACGTGATTCAACCAAAAAGGTTATACGTCATACTGTTAATGACACGCTAACCCAAGATACGACAAACAGCCAAGCTGCGGCTTAGATTCAATTTAGTTTGCTGAAAGTTGAGTAACATTCTTAACCCTTTCGCTCCCGTTGGGTTAATGTGTCCCAAACAAAACTTTAAAAATCATTACCTTTAGTCCCATATTCTAAATGTTTCGTTCAAAATTGCAGTAAAATTACACAGATTAGTAAAGATAAGCGAGAATTTACGCAATATTTTGATCAGCATGAAAATAATTCGGTCGTGAAAGGGTTAAGACGTAAAATAACTCACCATTTTGGATCAAAAACTGTCTTGTGCTCCTCCTTATCGTTCCAGACGATCTGCAGCCACCCTTCCTCGTTGATGGACACTGTCTTGGGTCTGATATTCACGTCCAAAGCTGGCGTATCCAAAAGTTTCTGCTTTGTGCTCGAGTCCATGCACTTGGGGCACTTGCAGTTGTCTCTCAACTGCCGGTAAATTGTGGACAATTACGACTGTGAAAAAACAGTTAAGAAAAATAAACTCAAATAGCATAGAGTTCAGGCAAGATTCGAGAATTTTGTTCCAGTAATAAAAAACAATACAAAGGATTTAAAATTATAAAGGGCATTAGAAGAAGAGCGAATCGACGTCCATGAAGATGGTGGACAAGGGCCCAAGCGGTAGAGGACTTTTGCCCTAGTCCACCTCCCCCATGGACGTCGGTTCGCCCTCTAAACTTTCCACTCCATTACCATACACTACCCTCATTCATATAGTTATCACCGTACACTTTGAGAATTTTGCGATGGATTTCAGCAGCACTACGACCTGCTTACAGAAAACAGATTACACTACGTAACTCGCATTTGGCACGAGCATCGATAGCAGCTACCATGTTTAATTGCCCGTACCTCGAGCAATGGGGCTGTCTGTATCCGTTTTGGCGATTATGTGGAAAATAAATACGGCTCGGCAGTACTTTTGTTAATGAAATTATTATGTCATGTTAAATTACCTTTTTTTGGAAGATAAAATACAAACAGCCAACGATAATAATCTGCGTCTACCACGAAAAAAAAGGAAAGACAAAATCTCACTATATCAAAAACTTGACTCGAAAGAATTTTCTTCACAGGCGCAACTCAATTTGCGGTTGTCCGCATGAATGAAGAAGTGTAAAATACTCAAGGTACGTTGCCTTGATTATAATTCACATAACTAAAACGAGGTGGAGGAATGTTGAAGTAAACGTAATAAAGATGTAATCTGGAACTTTTGTTGAAACTCCAGCCAACAGTTGAGGAATAGGATGCTCTGTGGGACTTAAGTTCGTCTAAATTAACAATATAAATCTTCAAATGAAGATTTGGACGTCCTAACTTCAACTCGAACCCTTAACCCTTTAGCGACCAATTTGTTTTTCTAGTTTCTACGTCTAAGCTCACAAAGACCGTCTGTACACTGATGCAATGAAGCACGCTGAGAGCCAGGCAGCCAAAAGAACGACGCTGTAACATGCCGCCGCGTTCAAACCTAGTAGCAACCTCATATTGCTCACTGTTTAATTATTAGAACAATTCTCCCAAAGACCGTGAAAGACGACCGAATTGTCCTTTTAGTCGCTAAAGGGTTAAAACTTTTTTCGCTCGACTAAGGTCCGCATCAGTATGACGCTTAAAAAGTGAAGTGAAGATGACAAGCTCCTGAGTCAGTAGAAGCGGTATTTTTATTACATGTCTGAGAAATTCAATGAATTACAACCTCAACAGTAAAAGTTCCTGAAACAAGATAGAAAGATTTCCTAAAATCAATATGAAAACTGGAGTTCTTCACTCGTGGTTGCTAACCTCGCGTTTTAACTACAACCTCGTAAATATCTTTGTCCCCCTCTTTCCCTAGACTCTTCGAATGGACCACTCTTCTTCAAAGAGCTCACCCAGATGTACTTGAAGTCAGCGGTGGTGTGGCAGTCGAAGACCACCTTGGCAGTGAGATGCTGACCAGGAAAAGCAGAAACTATGGCTGGAATTTTGTCTTCGCCGGTCGGTCGAACGGACTCTGACGCTACAGTGGCTGTCCCTGTGAACCAAATCCATATTTGCCGGTTCATTCTAATAACTTTAAACTCTAGCATCTAGTAGATTTTCTTCTAGTCGATAAATAATCAGCATTTGCCAGTTCATTCTGGACACTCGGTAAAAAAGTATTTTCCACACTTCCATCAAGATTTTAACGATTGCCCGGGACAAGTTTCTCAACAATTTTTTCTAAATTTGGAGTAACTGCTCATCATTAATGATGAATTATGAATAAGGAATACGATCTTCCCTATATGAATGGAAAAAAGGAAGATAACAGAAACTGACGGTCAAGACATGTTGCTGAATTCCACTACAAAAAACAATAATCGTGAAACGAAAATTAATTCAACTTGGCGTGTTTGGCCATTTGAACCAATTTTTTGCAGATGAAACAAAAACTTAAATGAAAAAAGGTCTCTTCTTGTGGATCAAAGCCTGGTAGAACTTCCCTAGCATAAGACAACCCACTTTGCTTTTGTGCTCGGGAAGTGAACAAGCTTGCAAACTCTCTAGGAACCTCAACTAAACATTTTGAACACCTTTTTTCAGTACGTATTTAACTTGAGTTTGCTGGAAAATGCTAGGTGAATAGTTTGATAGGAGTTGACTTCCCAAAAAGAAACTTTTGTCAACAAGAAAACAACATTTTTTAATAAAAACAATTAGCATTGGGTGTGTAATAAAACCTTAAAAGGACTAATATATCTCCGAGTATTTATAAATATATTTCTATTGAACTAATTACATAAATACACACCCAGGCATTTTCTCCTAATAAGAAGAAATAGATACTGTTTCAAGAGCAATGTGTGTTCGAACAGAGGCGAGTTCAGAGTTTATTCATATTGAACAATTGTCTAGTGAACTTCAGATCCCTGAACTTATAAGACAGCGCACCACTTATTGGTTTAGAAACTAAAAAGATTTAGTTTCTTCGAGGACGGCCGCGAGTATTCTGACACCGAGGAAACAGTGAGTGATGCGTCGAGTGAATTCATATCTATAACCGATTTCTATACACAAAACAGTTGTCGAGTACGCCGCTCACGGCACATCCGTTACATCCCTGTTCGAGATAGAAAATCATTTGAGCTCGAAGATATGATTGATGCTACATGTCTCAAATTTCTCTTCATATACTTTTTATCGACAAAACGTAAATCACCTTCCAAGCATCAGAAGAAGTTCACAAACATATGGCAACAAGTAAAAATTAGCGATTCAAGTTCGTAGTTTTCCCCAAGCTGTAAAATTTGTATCGACACATCAGAGAAATATTCTACATAATCAAGAATAAGAAATGTTTTCGCTTAAAAAATGAGTAAATAGTCCCTTCTGGAATCAGGCATGCACACGTTTAAAACTGTCATGCACACTACTGTAGTTGCTCGGAAAATGTAGCAGTGAACTCTTCCAATGACATCGAAGGAAAAAGAAACTACTTCCTATCAAGTATACGGTACATTGAAATCTGATTTTCAGTTCAATCTCAATTGCTAACATCCTAAGAATAATGATGATGCTCGAAGCAATTGTTCCTGTCCTTTTGTATTGTGACTAGAGGTAGAGGCTCGTAGGGACACGTGGAGATGAGCTGAATGTTTGAAGAAATAGTTAGTCAGCGTCTTTCTAGCCCCCTGCGTCACAAGCAGGAGAAATTCGAGTGCTCCGAAGAGGGTCGAACCAGGGACTTTGCAGCACAATCAAATGTCGATAATCACTTCAACACAGTAGAATGTACATATTTGGAAGAGACTTTCAGCGAAGGAAGAAACGGGCACAATATTTGGCATTTACCTCTGTTATACTGAAGCGTCCTACTTTGCAACAGCTGTATCTGCGGCTGTTGCTGCAGCAGTACATTTTTTCTGCTGTTGCTATGGCAGCTACTGCTGCATAGAGCTGCAGGCGCTGCAGACTGTCTCAGCAGCAGCTGCAGCGATCGCCGCAATACCAATGGAGTTGGAAGCGTCATCGCAAATTGCCTAGAAAGAAGAAAAACATTGTAAGTATAAGACACCGGTATCTGCAGTTTTTGTTTCTGCTTTGTTGATTTTCAAGGCCAATTTTCAAGGACAACCTTGCAATGTTCTGCGGCCATTACGAAAGCAACAAAGAAAACGCAAAAACGCAGCAGTAACATCTTTAAATCATGGAACTAGACCCTGAATTAAGGGCAGTCTGCCATGAGCAAACACGAAGAGGCACGACGAGTGGCAGCCTCAGTAGGCGATGTCTTCATAAATACCACAAAAAAGTACCGCCATCTTGAAGTGGTATATGAATTTAACTCGTGTTGGTTTCAGTGTACAGTCCTTATGTACAGCAAATTTTATGGATGAATAAAAACAGACCAGAGTTTAGATTTGTTTGCCTACTGAAGAAAAACAATGTACTGCGTAATGCGTAAGCACACGCTTTCAAAACTCAAGTTCAAAGCTGTCAAGAGGGAAAAGGTCAGGGAGAACTGTATTTAAAACTAAAAACTTGAAAGTATAGACACTCGAACACAAAAACTAACCTGCAGTATCCATACCACTACTGCATTCCCAGCAATAGTCTTCGCACTAACTTTATTATAATATTGAATTACTCGTGAGAATCAGCAGCCAATAGATTTTATACATCTGCCCTTGAAATTTATCTACGTGGAAAGAGACACTAATTGTCAACACCGCTAGAGAAACTGAGAAAGTTTGGAGAGGATCATATCAGCCAAGAGGCAGATAAGGAGTTTGCTTACAGAAATACTAAATAAACAATTCTCATGCGCAAGCTACGCGTGTGGCCTGATAAAATGCGCGTATTTATATCACACTACACGCAACAAAGATTTGCCTCCGTAAATAGTCTTCGATCCACGTGTTGCGAAGTAGTTGGAAAACAAGTATTGAAAAAACCTGCTAAGAAATGTTCTATATTAGCTAGCTAAATTACTAAAGAGCATCAAAATCTATCAAGACAGTATTCGCTAGAGCAAGCAAGCGCTCCCAAGGTAATCCATGAGATTCATTACAATCATCCTCACAAAGAAATACGAACACACGTGTTTGCACACGTCTACAATAGCCACACACAAAGAACACCCAAAAATATAGGATTTAGTAATTATATATAATTTATATTCGGGCCAGCAATCAGCGCGAGTTTTTGAGAAAAAAAGATTAGCGCACATGCGACCACAAGGCACCGGCTGACGAGCGGAGACTTGACAATAACTCCTCAAAAAATAATTTCCTTAATGACGCGCGCACGGAATTTCAAGACACAGGCTACTTCGCATCTGATCAAGTGCCTCTGGAAAACATTCGTGAAATAAATTCTATGTATCCGTTTCTTGTACATTTTGTACTCGCATTGTACGCAAAATATACAAGAAACAAATCCATAGAATTTATTTTACGAATGTTTTCCAGAACATTAATACTGTAATGTAATCCCGACTGTATACTAACTGTTCAAAGCCAGAAGTAGTATTAATCAACTCAAATATTAACTAGTTACTGCTTCATATTAACTTCAACGTAGATTTAAAAGAAATATTAATGGTTAATAGTTACAGTGTTAGAAGATATGACATTTCAATCAAATTAAACTTTGAATTTTAACCTGCACAGGTAACCGCATAGTTCGTATTCAGGTAAACTACGTTGAAGTCTTACATTTTAACTTCTGTCTCTATATTACTAGACTTGATAAATAAATGACAAACATCATGATAAAATATTCGATATATGTCAAAGACATGAAAAAACCTTGGTTTAATATTAGGAATTAGATTTAAAAACAAAGTTAGATTTCGGAAGAATTGTTCCTGAGTCAAGGCTAACAATTAACACGACACGAATTTTGCACAAATTCGTTTCAACAACTTTATTACAATGGAAAAAACTATTTAGACACTTCAATGTGAACTATGATCTAAATTCAGGCCATACGCTCTACTTTGAAAATACATTCTTCGTTTATAGGAAGACATGGAGGAGAGACATGGAGGAGAGACGTGAAATTAGCTGGCTATTCTAGGCCCAAATTTTACTTTCTAATAGTTTTTTTAAGTAAGTATAGATTCACAAGCAAAAGATTGCATGAATTCATAAGTATTGACTCGTAAGCGAAAAGATTGCACTCAAACAAGCGTCCAATTTATACCCTTTATAAACTATTCCATAAAAAGGGTCCCTGCATCTGCTTTTATCAGACAAACGTTCATAGTTCGCTGGTTTGATACCCACCATGAGAATAAATATAGAACGGTGAAAAAGCGTCAACAGACGTAATAATACTAATTACCCTAATGAGAGAGACCATTCAGTTCCACTACGCCTTACAAGCTAACACCACGTAAAAGAATAGTTGTGAAATGTTCACAGTAAAAACGAGACAAATGATATACCATGTAATTCTAGTAATTCCAGTTCAGTTCCAAAAGTGAATTGCAACACCAGGAATGGCCATTTAAGAGCTCAACAACCCACCGAATACATATAAAAAACGGCAAAACTATGGGGACATTCCTTCATTTTCTAAAGTCAATAGAACTTACCGAGACAACCAGTCTTAAAAGTAGATGAAAGGTTAGATGCGTAGTTAGTTGCAACCAGCTGTACCGCACATTCGCAAACTTCGAATGACACTGACGCGTTGCAATCAGCTGAGCGACTGTGTCTGAATAATAATGCCCTGAATGGGAACGGTTTTACCCTAAATACACCACCTACCTCATACAGTATAAATTGGAAGCGTTAAATCGAAGTGTCAAATTTAACTGTGTGTACACGTTCTGATGCCATAAAAATAATGTTTAAATGTTCAAAATACATACGTGGGGGAGAATTTTGTTAATAGTTTACCATGTTTTTCTTTCATGCAGAATTGTATAACAGAAATTTAAAGCAATAGTTTGACGCAATAGAAAGTATGATCAACGCAGAATTGGGAATTGCATATTGATAATGCATATTTTAGGCTCAAAATAATCAAGTTTCCTGAACATTATTTTTGAAGCACTTATCGATATGCAATACTGTGCTAGCTTAACGTATTGAAACATGTGTCTATATTGAACTCTAGTATTGGCAACACTCTGATAAAAAATAGATTTGATCAATGCGCGTTGAGAGACAACATTGTTAAAGATGCAGGGGCTCGTATCACTTTAATTATTAGTGCCGTCGTAGTAGTAGGACAAATTACTTTGAATGGTTGTATATAAAATTCATATTCATAGATTAAAGTATGCTTTTAACATACATAAGATGTTAATGACTACAGAACAACGCTCTAATGTCCTTAATTTTATAATTTACGTTATGCATGGAACGTCTGAGCATTATATTTTTTTCTTCAATAGTTGTTTTCCTAAAATAGAGTAAGCATAATATTCTACGTATTTTAACCCTATAATATTTATTTTCTTAAGCAGAGTGAGTTCGCTAACTTTGAATGTTGCAAACCCTGCTTCCAATTTCCAATCACGTGGTATCAGTTACACTAAGGCCATTAACAAAACACATGCAAGGTTTAAATTAATTACGAACTATAGTCTAAAAGGGTAATGCTTCAAATTTAGCGCCAATTATCATACTTATTTTTTGTATTTAATCATAACCACCCCACAAAACCAAAACTTCTGAAGCGACATTATTACCCTGGTACGTCACCTTTTACCCTAGATTGCATGGACAAATCAGAGTGAGGTGTTGATCGACGGCCAGGCGGGCCAGCGCTCGATAGCTTTCACCATAAGCTTGGGTGACGCAGTCAATGGTTCGCGATTACATAGTTTTATTGACTCATGCAGATAAGATATAGGAAAACTAGGAATGTTACCGTGACTTTTTTTAAGGTACTGATAATGTTCACTGCGTTTTAAAGCCAATCCCCTACGAGTGGGAAGAAATTTATGAACATTCAAGAGAAATGGGCTAACTGAATGAAATCTTGTACGTATTAATTAGACAAAATTTACGGCTTCCGATAAAAATTACAACGAATTTCAGTAAACACCATGTTCTAATAATATATTCATTACATTAAGGAAATTCGTTATTTGTTTCTACAATTGTTAAAAATATTTCTTACAGCAGACTCTGCCTAGCAACATGAGGGCAGATGAAGAGGAACATTCTGTGACGTCATGGAAGAACACTAAATGCTTGCAGCTAGAAAATCACAACCCATATGCTCACTAAATGGTGTCGTGAAGAATGAACGTACAATGAACTATTAGAACTTCTTCCATCTCATGCGCGTTGTTAGTTTTAGCATATAGTTTAAGGGTAGTTTTTCGAACTACTTCAGCACATTATTTAAATCAATATATTGACACTGCCCAAAGTCTTTTGCAAGACATTGCTATTGCTAAATGTAGCATCTTGTACGTCCAAATAGATTGAAAGGAAAAAAATATTTACAAATCAACAGAACTTTAGGTAAGAGTATCAGCTCAAATTCGTGAAAATTCAGTTTTTCATAATCGATTAGCCCCTAAAAAAGTATATAGGTCTTTTTTATTTTTGAACACCAACACCACACTTCGATGTCACAAATTGAATCACAAGCATGGTTCATTAATATAGAAAGGAATAGGGCTGTCAACACATATTCTGGGTTTCACATCAGGAAGTCCATCAATAATTTTCAAAGTCGGGTTGTACTTCATTCTACTCAAAGTGGAATATATACATGGTGTCCTGATTGTCTCTTACCGGTTTGTTAACAAAGTTCAAATGGGGCACTTGCAAGGACTGGAAATCCTTCTATTTTTAAATTTATTTTAAGAAATCATCTCCTAAACTACAAGAAAACGAGTTACTCTCATTTCACGTATCCGAAATCAAACATCGGTACGATTACCAATATTTGTGGTCTCATAGATACGAACTCTAGGGAAATGATATAAAAAATTCCCCACAAGCGTGAGAAAGAGAAGAGGGTTCACTGAAACCAAGATCTAACTCTGAATCCAAAACAGATTTTGGTAACACGTCTTGATCATTTTAATGAATAGCAAGGTAAGGTACGAAACTAAATGTTCAACCACACCGACGAAAATATCAGCACTCTTTTCGATGAGGATCTCGTATGCTGTAGGGGACTTCAAGCATGAAGTGACTTTCCTAGAGTTCGTTCGTAGAGAGGCTTAACATGTTTATTAAATCAATGTCGGTTACAGCGAGACCGCTTTCCCTTCAACCATCCCTTTCCCCTACACGAAATGCGCTGTGAAGGATTTGTACGGAGGGCCTCATTGAACAAGTATCACGGAATTCCAAACCGAGATGACATTTAAAAAATTAAACAAAAGTTACACATTACTCACGCGTTGTCGAAACGTTCTCGCGACAAAACGCGTAAATTAGTACACATTAAAACCGTTGGGTGGAGTTTAAAAGAGCAAGATTAAGAGTTACTTGTACTTGTTATAACTTTATTCCAGCTACAGGCACTTCGCTACGACTGTGACCACTAACATACACACATGAAAGGTAGAAACAGCGAGCTCAGATCACGGTTGTCTCTGAAATGGCAGAACTTTCCGTCATCGACGCCACAGAACAAGACAGCATATTTAAATTACCGTCCGTCGGAACTGTGAAGGTTTAAAATGCTCCATTTTCTGGACCAGATTCACTACGGAATAAACGTTTCATAATCTTAAAAGAAGTCGAAAAGAAACGTGTTGGTAAATTTGAGTATTACGTATTTGTAATTTACTTTCACTTGAGAAGTACTCTCGCGTATTCCAAGCTGTGTAACTTGAACAACATTACAGAAATCAGAGCACGAACGAGTTATTCTTTTTAGTTATGTTGACTTGATATCCCGCGCGTGGTACTCGCTGTATCTAACCAGTACATTTGCATGCTTTGACCCTTATTTTAAGTTGCTACGCTACTTAGATGCAAGCTAGTGATCGTATATTTACACCACATAAACACCGACAAAAGTCACACTAGTTCCTGAATTCGAGGCATTTTCTACTCTAGATTCCAAGTGTCATTCCAGAAATTAAGACAAAAAATACACGCTCAGAAAGCGAACAGTTGAGACTGAATAAAAATATGTACAGTCACGGATGTTAGTCACTCGATTTTCTATCTGGAAAAATTATGACAGCACTGAAATAGTAAAATTTACCCAATGTAGCTGAGACTTGAAATGAAGTCCTTATCATATGTTTGTCATATGAAGAGCACTAGCTACGTTGGAAATAAAGCTCGAGATATTCTTTTATATGAATAATAGTTCAGCGATAAATAGAAAAATAAATTCAAAGCATTTCTGCAAAATGAGAATTGTCACCTTCATACTGAAGAACGGGAAATAAGATTTATATTTTTAGAAGAGACTCGTAAAAATACCGCAAATATATAAATTCTATTTTAATGTACCCCGTGCTCATATTCCGAAAAAATTCTCGCATCAGATGTTATTTGTTTGATAATCGATTTAGTTGAGGTTTCAATTAGCGATGTCTTGTATTCAGTATATCACACACAAAAAATATGGAAAATGAGACGGCAAACAATACAACGATCCAAGCAACAAAATAACATGGATGTACTAGAAACGAAAAAATATGGAATAGATAAAGATAAAAGTTCTAAGAGCAATCAAAGGTTTGGAGTATTTCCGAAAGCTTAAACATTTTTCTCAGTGAATACATTCTACCGAAAAAAGGATAAACTTTTTGAAAACTCATGAGGAGCCAGAACACTCGTATACATAAATGTTTCAGCGTACCGAGAAAACAAAGCGCAAACACGACAAATACAAGCGAATGCGTAAGAACAAGGAATAAGCAAATGACCCATCGAGTCATTCATATTGAATCAAATGACTTCACTAAATAAAAAAGAAACGATCAAACTCTACCCATCCCTAGGAATGAATCGCCTACAGATTTACACAACCAGTTTCAATAAATCATTTACAATAGAGGATGGCTTAGTAAAAACACATATTCTACAGCCGCTAACACCCTTGCAGAGAAGCGTCAGAATCCTACCTATTTCCAAGCAGCATTTGATTAAGATATCTTGTAAATATCTAATAAATGATCAAGTAAGCTATGGGAATTGTATTAAAATTATGATAATAGTTAGTTTTACGTTACCATGATCAAACGGTCAAGTTATGAATGTTACTCCTCGAGCTAGAAAATTCTTCATAAACTAATTCAAAAATCATTCTCTATCTTCCTTTACTTAATTACAGGTTATTTTACTATGAAATGAAGCAAAAAAATAGAGTAACAAAGAATATTTAGACATCGAATATTATCTGGAAAAGTAAACTATGGCAGTGCAACGAAAAACGAAAGATTCACTTGAAATTCAAAAATAGCAAATTCACATTCACAATCATTCAAAGGGAAAAGTTTCTCAAGTCCTAAAACATTACACAGCCAATGAACGCGAAAGCTACTAAAAAAATAAAATGAAACCTGCTATAATGTGCCACTAACAGTAGCATCTACTCTCTTGACATAGTGAAACGCTGGAATTTGTCACTCGGTTTAGCCACTTTTAATATTTTCTGTCAAAGACCAATGTCTTTTCATCCTGTGTTAGTAGTAATGCATGGCAATATACAGCGGTTCCTTGTCATCCACAATCAAAAAGCGCATGTTTGACGGAAAAAACTGTAACCCCAGGACAATACAATATTGAATTAAATAAAAAGTACTAACATGAGTGACATGAACATATGAAAAATGGAATTAAGATCAAATTGCAACACATCGGCACTCATAGCTAAGACCTTCTTGTAGAGAACTCTTTGAACTGTCCTGGACGTCAATTGGCAGCTACAGACAAGCAACTGAAGCCTTTAAAAATGAGATAGTTATCTGCTCTTAACATTGGTAACAATCTACTGAAAGCCTTATTCGTTTTGAACTTTTGACCTCTGGGTCATAAATAAAACAGCTAAGGATCGATTAACATAAATCTCCGCTAAGATAATCCACAAACGATTTATTGCTGTTACAAACACTTTTATTATCATTGAGTGCTTCGTAACCACTGCTTTACACTGTTGACAATGAGCTAGCATGGCTAAGAATTGGATGTGAGCGAGGACACGCAACTCGACTTTATTTCCTCTTCTAACCAGTACAGCAAGGCGGTCAGTGTCGCAATACAGCCCAATTATTCAGTAATAGCAAAGAGTTACGCAGTTCCAGAACCTCATCTTGACCGTTCCAGCAATCAGTAAAGTAGAACTACATCATTCAAGAAAAGGTAGGGTAGACTTTCAATACAAGCATTTCGACACCCACCATCAAATGATAAGAATGAACAAGCACAATCGTAACTGATGGCAAACTGCAGCCAAAACTAATCTAAAAAATAATAAATGTTCAAAATTTGCTTTATGACAAGTTGACGATCTTTACTAACACAAAGTCTTTCAAAATCAAATTCTAGATGATGACTAGCGAAGCCTAGAAGCATTGTAGGAACGCACCATGCTATCATAGATACACAGAATTCAGAGATTTGACTATACATGTACCCTCCACCAGACACAGCATAGCGTGTATTTATTCTGTACTATAGAACATGCTCAGTTAAACCACAGTATGAAGTAACACAAGAATACGGTCTCATAACGTCACATGAAATTATCTGCTTTAGTAAAACGTATGATCTAGCACACGTCTAATTCACTGACTCATTCTAGTCCATAGTTCACAATGTAAGACTTCAAGTGACACGCAAAGTATATAATTACGACTTTAAATTACTTATATTCATTAGTTTCGCATCTACACAAAAACCATTCCAATTCGTGTTATTTCAAAAATGAATCGCATTGAAAAAATAAGAAATTATGCTGAAATTAATTTACCATAATTCTCGTACACTTCCAAACTTGAATTACATGCTTACTCGACATTCCGAATGTTAGTAGTACCGCTACTCTCGAAGTAACCTAATCAATCATTTATGAACGGTTGCAAATACACTACTCTTCGCACAGAAATGGTACACAGTTTACTAAAACTCCAAAGATTTCACGCGCATCAGAAAATAAAACGTTCAATTTATTCTATTTTTTACTCCACACCTCATAATGAGCGATGAACTTGGCATCACCTGTTCTGTGTGACGAGAACAAACACCATCCATTTCTTGTACTTGGATGATATAAGATCAATTATATCGATTTTGCACTAAATTTTTTAAGGTGGGAGTTACTTCCCAGTCGGTGGAACTCTAAAAAATACTGTAAATTTAATTAATATCATTGGTAACATCAGTCTCAAAAATATTCTATAATCACTTTAAAACTTAATTTATAGCTGGTCACTTTGTAACTCAACATAACCCAAAGACATTTCTAAGTTAACTTCCCCGCACGATGATTTCCAAGCTAAAAATCCCCTTTTAGATTACAAATATTTTACTTTCTTTTAAGATCTGTTCTGTATCGACATAATCACAGGGAGCCTACTGGATTATCGTTTTCTTAGGCTTTAGAAGCTGCAGTTTAAAATTAGTGGCGATATCCACTCTGAGTATCAGAAGAAACTACTTGTCTAGTAAAGGAAGCTAATCACAAAACCGAGAGCTTGTTTGGGCGTGCAAGTGCTACAAGAACATTTCTTGCTCTACTTCAATGAGACCAAGGGAGATTTAGCAACACAAATGACAATAATAAATTTACTTTTCGAAGAACATAAAATATATTTGAACCTAAAACGTTCTGATTCAAAATAGAGCAAGTCCTACAAGTTCAGGTTGACCAAGGTACTGTTTTTGACAGCTAACTACTGCCTACAGTTACGATTTGATACCAAAATTCGCAGCCTAGCATACTCGAACACTAATGGCAAACGCAACGCCTTTGTGATAGCTCCTTTGATACGCCTTGAGGAACATGTAAAGCTTAACTAGATATGGAAACCAACTTAGCTAACGAAACCAGAAAGAATTTGAACACTTGAAATAATTCTTTGAAAAGAACAAAAGCATCGTCAAAATATCACTCACACCCAGAAGGCGTTTATACTATGAAGTATCGGGTCGTTCATTTTTCTTAAATTTCGAGGCACGGGGAGAGGGGCATAGATTCGATGCTCAAGTTCCTTCCAACAAATTATCCCTTAAAATTTTCGAATAAATAAAAAGTATACTGAAGACTGAAGACACAAGAAGTTCATGCACATACAAAAAGGCAAGCTTCACAAAATAAAGACGTTCACATCTCTGCACTGTGAAGAATGAATAACAGGTTCGAAAAATGGGCGCACACGGTAAGAATAAAGGAGAATAAACGTAACCTTAGAATTGCTTATCAAGAATAATGGGTATGCCCCTCGGTATGAAATAGAAACACCCAGCGAGTAGCGAGCATCCTTGAATAATAGGCAAAAAATTGACTTAGAAGCTTTTGAACTACTATAGGCTATGTTACACTACTTCACAAAATGAATTCAGCTATTAAAGCTCTTGCTGGACATTCTGCTCAGTTAAGTCATACCGGCTTCACCTGCTATTGTGTGAACGACAGGTGACTTGTTCTCACAGACACTTTACAGAATTTGACAAACACTAATAGATAAAAAGTAATCAGGTTACAGTAAGCATGCCTCTTCTAAAATATGAAAAATGTTTAGTAAAGCGTCGCGCGTTTTGTCAATGAAATTTTTCACAATGGTTGCCTGCAATGTTAATTAAAACGCAAGACTTCACTTTACAATGACGAGTCGCCTAAATTCCAAACACCGTTAAAACTAAACAAAACTTGCATTAAGCCAATGTTAGTTCATTAAAATAAGCATGACTGAGATAAGTAAAAAACAGAATTTGACTGACATCATCAAGCTTCACTAAGTGTAAAAAATTATCTTTCGGTGATGCTTTAATTTTACCATACTCGTTTCTAAGTTCAAAGTAATACAAGAAGACCCGCTCTGAACTTCAACCAGAACCCATGTTGTTAGTACTAAGTTACAGCAGGTAGAGGGTCATTTTGGACACGCTCAAGCTAGGTAACATCAGGTGATGTAATTTTATCCATCACTTCTAACAATGGAGTTCACATTAAGGTCCTGCAGATTTTTTCGTTGATTCAGAAGCTCAAAATATCCCTAAAACTAAGGGAAAAGATAGGACCAAGAGTACAGTGACCTAAAAGTTAGAGCACACTTACTAAAATGTGATTTCATCAGCAATTCCAACAGGCCGTGCGTAATTAGTGACGGACATTTTGATTACCTTTAGAAAATTCCCACATTTTTTAGAGAAAAATTTTAACTGGAATATTAAAAAAGTATGTATGATCACTTGCACTAACAGCAGACGAATTCAATGTATCTGACGCTATAAAAACACCCGTTTTCTTTGGCACAGTCAGGACAGTGCCTACAAGTCAATGAAGGAGGAAAAACTTCAGACGGTGCCAATAATAGACAGCCAAGTGAAATGAACAAAAAAAGAGAGAGGTGGTTATTGTCGAGGGCAATTAACTAACCATCTATTCAACTCGATATCAAGAAGTGCTTATGAATGTCATGTTAAAACGCTTTAAAATGGAACTATATTTTCTTCCATGAGTGCAAATTTCAGTTTCAGTTCAGTTGCACGAGAGGTTAGTACTTCATTTTATGTTTCGCTATACATCTGACCAGTCTTCAAAAAGTCACAATTAGCACAACTGGAAAAAATATTAAAGGACACTATTGACGTTCACGCTCTATCGGTACACAAGCTCAACTAACACAATTTAAGTTCTTTATGCAAGTAATAATTTTCAGTTTGGTTCATGCGTAAAGGTGGGTATTACAATAAAGCTTTACAGTCTGTTGGCAAGCTTGGTTACTAGGCAGGGTGCTGCACTGGATTGGGAGTTAACACTACGAGGTGCAAAAATATGACTTCAAGTTTCAGCCAGGGCAATGTGATGAAGTTGGTTCTCTTAACAAATCTATGGGATGTACCTGTACGGGGAACTGCAATGTCGTTGTCGCACATACTAAAACGAAGCACTTAAAGATGACTGTATATTCGTTCTGACCATGCTGTGCAGGCTGAGATGCAATTACAGGCGCTTATAATACAAGGATTGTGTTGACCCAGTAGTAGTAATAAGATGTATTGCAACACAAGAACACGTGTACAGCCCAGGTAGTGGAGATAAGGTAGAGAAATATTCAGCTGAAGAGTCGGAGCAAAGAGTTAGCGTAGGCCATTGGTTTCACTGGAGGATGCTCCTGTAAAAGATGACAATTTAATAATAAGCACGTAACTTATAGTTGATAGTAATTCTGTTTAACCACACTACTGATAGCAGCATAGCTACGCAGCTTAGTAGGGCTGCCACACAGAAAAATAGGCAATTAGTGAAATAAATCCAATTATAAAATCTAGGTTTTGAATCTATTTTTCTAATGGTACTCTCATTGGTCGAAAACGATGCAGAGGGAAAAAAGTAAAAAATTCAACTCATATAGATACTTTCAAAGTTAAGTATTATACCTTATGGAAAAATAAAGAAAAAAGATAAATAATAAATTTCATAAAAAATTCCTTGCAGTTTACTAATTTTTGGAGACGCTCTTTGGTTCTTTTCAGCAGGGCATGTGAGACTGCTATGCGTTCTTTCTCTGTTAATTCGTGTTTTTTTACCTCTTAGATTGAATTTAAGTGTTCTATGCTGCGTTTTCATACTCCAACTGTTATAGCAAGTGATCTAAAAAAATCCTTCGATATTTTCGGTCTAAAAATGAGGTTCTCTAAACAAAGTTAGCCACTATTCTCTACCTGTCTGCACACATCAGAGAGATGAAGTGTGTGGAAATGCTGGTTTGTTTAAAAGGGAGTGTCTCATTTCTACTTAGTTGCTCTCCCAGTAATTGGTCCATGATGGATTTCAAAACTGCTCTGCCACACACAAATTATCAGTGTCACTCAGTGTTTGTAGAACTTCAGTACCTCAGGTTTTAAAAGTGTAACACCAGGTGTTAGGTGGTGTGTCTAACAAGACACACCAGGTAGATATAGAGGCAGACCGAGTAACTTTGACTACTCTTTGAATTGCCTTCAACTCACATGATATGAGAAAGAATTATACACGTGCTAACAGCTCTTTGTATTAATATTTTCCGCGATATCTGATACATTGATAACACAAAGTTCATCAGAATAGGGTTGCCAGCTAAATTTATGAGACATGCCCGAATTGATATAACTCTCACTTAGCTAATTGTTACGCACATGATTTTCTTAAATTTAAGAAATTGTAAGTAGTAAATATACTACTTACAGCGGCAGAATAAGTAACATATTTTGGCTCCATGGTGTCTCCCTGAAGGTTGATGAAAGCGCCTTTGTTGCCCATCGTATCACTGAAAGAAAATGACAGTAAAAAGAACTTCAAGGAAGTACGTAATAATCATCACTACCTTAGTCTCGAAGGTTAGAACCCATTCAACGATCAAATGTCATGACAAATAAAAAGGCCTACATTGTAACGCAAACATTTCAAGGTTCATAAAATGTACATTATATTAAAAGAACCCAAAATACAATAAAAAATCTATTCATTTGAGTCTCGTATGATCTAAATGGTCTTATGTGCTTAAAAAGTTATCTTGCAAGCATGGATACTAGACATTAGTCCTTACATATTGAAACTAGTACAAAATGGCCTTCATTTCATAACTAGTAGAATGACTCTGATTCTGGCAAACATATTCATGCACGCCAATATCAAGGAACCTTAGGCAATAAAATTATTAATTCAATAATACAGAGTGCTCAATAACAGAGCACTCTGTCAGTATTAAATAGAGGGCTCATGTTCAATAATACTGACATGATTTGCATTGACTTGCTAGACTGCGACAAACTAAGTACGTTGATCTAATCGTTACCTAAATTTGAACACATCCGATCTAAAGTGGTATTCAGGCTCATAGAAATTACATGAAAACGATAAAATTAACAAAAGTTAATGAATATAAAATGATTGGACTATAGCATTGAACTGATTGTGATATTAACACTCAGAATCCTGCTTTGATTGCACCAAAACAAAAGTTTGGAATGATTGAAGTCATAACTAGTTCGTATACTATTCTATATCACGAACCAGCTTTGACAGATAGCTTCGACAGCCTCACTTTCAGAAGAATGTTGACCAAATGACCACTAGCAAGGTAAACACGCACCAGTAGTTAGGAGCAGAGAAGACGGTGATGCAGAGGCCCCCATGCGACACTTCGTATCCCTCATCCTTGACTTCGTGCGAGCGTATGATGTAGTCGAGGTCGTTGTTGTTTAGGAAGTGTTTAGTAACGTCGGGCCCGAACTGTGTGCCTACACCACGCTTGCTGGGTGCTCGCCCTGGTCCAGGCATCGGATCGCTCCACAGCAGCTCGCACATGATGCCTTAGTTACAAATGCACACGACTATGTAGTCCCAAAAATACAGGGTTATATAGTTATAAAATAGATAATCACATATATACAGTTACAAAAATACAGGAACATAGAGTCACATAGATACAGAATTATACTCACAAAAATACAGAATTATTGAACACTGACAATAATGATTAATGTATCATCATCGGCAAGCATTACTCGTAGTAAACAAAAAGCACTTTCTTTTCCGATCAGGAAAGTCACTTGTTATGGGATTAGACTTTTCAATAATACAAACGCTTCAATAAGTTGTATTGACTTCTTTCCAAAAGGATCCAGTGGCAATCTACACATGCCACGTCACTGTAGTAATTAGACTGTTCAGTAATCGTACGGCACAGTGTCAGAATAAGGCATTTAGCGGGTGAATCATAGAATCACCGTCCAATAAACATACTTCCCTTCTTAGTGTCAGTTGTGTAAAATTGCCAGGATGTTGAAACCAGTGATTTTTATATAGTAAGGTGCTCATCTGTACTCCCGATTCCCTATAAGAACGCATCTTCGTCTGTTTTACCTTCATAATTTCTCCAACAAAAAACAATGTTGCTCGTTCACCCTCTTCCTATACCTTGCTCAGTCTAACACTACACATTCTATCCATTAGACAACTCGTTCACAACAACCCTCTAACAAAACCGAGCACAAATGACACGCTCTTCACTTCAATATTTCGTACGCAATCCATTCACTTGCTTACAGCAACCATCTAATATGAAGGCACACAAATACCACGCAGTCATACCTTCTTCGGGAGGCTGTCTGTTGCGTTCAGTCTTCCTGATGTCATCGAGGGTGACTGAGTCGCTAGAGAAGAGGCCTCCATGCATCACCTGCAAACCACAGGGTTACACAAGTCAAAAACTACAACATTTAGTTCGTATGGCTACATACAAACTGAAATTAGAAATACAATGAAAGATATATAAAATGATCCACAGGGTTAGCGAAGTCAAGAATTATAACATTTAGTTGGTAATTTTGTTTTCAGCTGCCATCATGAATTGGACAGGCAAGCATTGCTGTTTTATTGAGTCATTCCTACACACGCGTTCAATTATTTTGTCGCACCGTGTACACTACAGTCAGCTATCCCACGTAAGGAAATACTATAAAAATGTAACCAATGCAAAGTCCGGCACGTGTTGCGTGACCGCAGTTAGAGTAACTTTTAAGGATATGACGAGAATGTTTGTAGCCATGGTCAATGTATATTAATCAAAGCGCAAACCCATTTATATATTAAAGCATTATCGAATTCGATGCGAAGATATTTTCAAGCACAATTTCAATCATCATAATCTGCACTGAACCACGGCAACTACAAGGGTTGTGAAACTAAAAGCATATAAAAAAACAAATATTAGTGTCTACTTGGTTTGGTAGGTTTTATATTTTGGCTCATTATATACTGTAAATAAGGTATTTACAAGCGTAATGGTATTTTTTAACAAGTTCAGAACTTATGAATCAAAGAACGAGTTATGATTTCAGAAAAAAAATCACTTACCTATCGTCACTAGAGATTTTACATTAATGAGAGCATATCAGTAGAACCAAGAGCAGGTACATGACAACTACTTTACAATCATCACAAAACTCACATGAGGACAAAATAGATAGAGAGCCTTGAAAATTAATTATTGAGCCAATGAATTATCAATACCCTTTATTTGACCAATAGTGGGACATTTTAGACAACCTAAGTGCTCCATAAAGTTTCAACGTATTAGGTTGTTACAAAAAATATGACCGATTTCAGAAGCATGCGTTGGCCTTCGAGCGACCATTATTTTTGTAACAACCTAGTATTTTCAAAAAGTAAGATGACAAAAGAAAAACTTGGATGAGAAATTTGGCCTCACCAGAACTCTCTTATTAAGGCAGTGGCAGAGCGGCAACCAGTTGTAGACCTCAGTGAAGAGGTCACCCATCTGACTCGTATACTTGCTACGGACCTCGCCTTCGAAGCCATACATTTGGTTCATGGTTACGCTTTCGTGGTTTCCTGCAACACAAAATTTGTTTAGACACTAGTTTCGTGTGGATATTTTTGTGTCAAATATCCTAAACGATCACCGTCATGTTTTATTCCTTTCTATAGAATATATACATAATTACCAATGACCAAGTCAATATTCAGAAAAATATAATTCCTTAGACCTGATGTAACATTCAAGACAAACATGAATGCAAACAATCTTTCCGAAACAGATAAAAAATATTTCTAGCGCCACCAAGAAGCGCGAGAGAAACTTGTATAACTTTACCTCTGGACATCCAGAAATGGTTGGGGTACAGGAGTTTATAGCCAAAGAGAGTGAAGATGCACTCTATAGAGAAGGACCCTCTGTCCACAAAGTCTCCATTGAAGAGATAAGGATTGGAGGGAGACGGGAGGCCATTCAGCTTGAAGATGTTCATGAGATCATAGAACTGGCCGTGAATGTCACCACACACGGTGAACTTTTCATCGTCCGGAATATGAACATCAACTAAAGTGGGCTGCTTAGTGAAATAAGCCTTGATGTCCAGAAGGATCTGCCCAAAGAAATGTTATATCACAACAGTCAAGTAGGAAATGGGAAAATAAAAATTTTCAAACATGATAACAATCAAAGGGATTTAATGAAAGAAATGAATCACACACATATTACATTAGCTTCCAAACCCTACATCGAACAGGCTTCTTTTCTACTGAAAGCAGGCTCAAAAAAATAACACCTTGTTTTCATACAAGTGATTCTTTCACTAACAAAATCAGAATTTACTGGACTATCATACCATAAACTAGATTAAGATACAAAGAAATTGGAGAATATACACAAAGGAACCACACCAGTAATTTTTAGAAAAACCAACTGAATGGTGCGTTGAGATAAATTTTTTCAATTGACTTGTCACATCCTTCAGTGATGCAAAATTATGATCCTCAGTACGTAGCAAAATAAAAAAAATTCACTTTCGAAGTATTGCTGTGATGCACTAATTGAAGAAAGCTTAAATAAAGTACAGATCAAGACCAATTCCCTCAATTTTCCAACAGTTGAACACAAACTTTCATAAGAACCCTCAAGATTTCTCAAGTATTCTTGCATCTACAACCCAATATGTATTATAAACACCAGTGATAAACTGACAATACTAAAATAACACCTAAAATTGTTCTCACCTTGTAAGCATATTTCTTATGGAGCTTTTTCTGCACTTTGTAGTGCTCCATGAGGTCCAACATGAACTGCTCCGTGACACGTCCATCCTCCAGGGCAGGGCCATCGTAGTTATCTTCAATGGCTGTGGACAACAAGCTACGTCTCACTTACTTCCAGTACAAAAGTAACTAAAAATGCCAGGTCTAATCTCACCACAATGGTGCTGGGGAGAACTTTCATCCCTAGTTCTCTAGTAATGATTTTAGGGTTGCCAAAAAGTAACAATCAAAGTCATTTTAGCAGCAGCTTGTGAGCTATAAAACAAAAGGAGTCGAAAACCAAGCATATTGAAATACCTGTGAATATGCTGGCAAACTGATAAACATTATTGTTTCGTTTTCAGACACAGTTTTAATTTACCTTGAAATAACTAATTTTTCTCTCATGAACATTCATCTCCCCATTTTCTAACAAACTTAAAATATAGTAAAGTACACAACTTTCAACACATACACTCGTACAACAAACATTGGCTCAAAACATGCTTTCTAACAATCAAAGAAATAGATACATTTTGTAACTGCTTTTTAATAATTTTTTCATTTCTTGAGGATACCTCTGTATTTAATTGAGCATGGTCAATTAAATATCAAGTGCTGTCACTGAAAATGATGAAAACTAGAATCATGAATTGCCAGTGTTCTATCCTAAGGCTAAAAGAGCTATCTGTATCCTCAATTGCTTAAATCAGCTGGCCTTTTGCTGCAAGATATGGCAGCTCTTACTTGTTTATACCTGTTAGGATGTAATAAAGATCCTTCTCCCACATTTCACAGTTCTCATACAAGAGACAAGGCGCCTTGTAGCTGAGTAGCATTCTGTACTCCATATGCTGTGTAGTTCACATTCCTGGATTTTTCAATGAACATTTCTCTTATCAAAAGCATTTCTAACTCCAACCATACCCTGATCTACTTTTGTCCACCTTAATTTAGTGGGATACTTCAGTTTCTTGCTAGATGCTCTACTTGCTCATTCCCTAAATATGCCTAATTATCCACCTTAATACTCAGTACTCTACTTTATTTAGAAATTTCCTAACAATATTAGACTTTCATTTGATTTCTTAAGTCTACAATACAATCATAAACAGTCAATACAATAACATACATTCTCATACAATAACATAATAAACAATCAGTAATTACTTATACAAGACAGGTACAAAACATTCAAAATCAAATTTCACAGTTAAAAGAGAACAAGAAAACTCAAATGATACATGGCCCATAAATAAATGATGCACACTCACTCATTGCATCAAGGTTGATGGAGTCAGCAACACTCTTCTTGTCATCATCAACTGCAATGGCTTTCTGGAACAGCATCCTCTGCACAATTTTCTGGCACTCCGTAAACTTGAGCTTGGCATCCTTGTCATTAGGCCGCACCTTCACAACCTGCAAGAGATTCAAGTTAGTAACATAATATACTTCAGCTTTCCCTTCTCCTCCTCTTTTTTGAAAGAAAAAAGTCTCAAAGATGCACAGGAATACTGACTGTACGAGCTACTCAAACTCTTGGTCTTAGTCTTCCACAGTGTATGCTCTTAGGGTTTGAATAATTGGTAATAGCTATCATATCAATACAAACTGTAGATTTTGCATCCTAAATTTCAATCTGCTTGACTGAATAAAATAGAAATCATGAGTAGCAAAGAATATAAAACAAATACAAACACAAAAAGTCCCATTATTTTAAAAAATAGAAAAAATTCCACAAGAAAAGATGTAAGCTATTGGGCTTAAAATTCAGCAAAAGAGCCATATCAAAAGATTGTGATCCAAGATAGCACAAATCTTCAGGAATTAGAAATTTGAGGCCACTACACAAGATTAAAAAACACACAATCACATCCACAGCAAAGTTTGAGCCAGAGAAAAGAGTCTAAACACTTCAACATCAGTTACATTGACTGCCCCATTTATTTAAGAAGCCTGTTATTCATAAACATAAATATACTAAAATGCTCAATAGCTCAAATTATAGCACAGATGTGCAGGAATAAGGATTCATAAATTTTGAAAAAAATTCATCTAAATTTAATACTACAGAATTACACACAAAAAAGAAACTACAATTCTAAAACCCTGATCTCCAACCATCAGTTCACACACTAATGAGGAAGCATTTATAACATTCAGGGGTGTCATTTTTCCTGCAGTGTTTCCTCTTATTTACTCTGATAAATACCACAACTAAAACAAATACCATTACACCAGATACTTACAGCTTCATAATCCTTCAGAGCCATTTTATATTTTCCAAGTGACATGTAAGCAGATGCTCTTCTGTAGTAACCCTTCACATAGGTTTTGTCCATTTCAATAGCCTTGGTGGCATCCTCGAGTGCATAACCAAAACACTCGGTGCGGAGGTAGGCAAAACTTCGGTTGCCATAGTAGATGGGCTCATCTGGATTGCACTCCACAGCCTTTGTGTAGAACTCAATGGCCTTGTCATAGCTTTGCTCTGAGAACAAATAATTATTGGTATTATTGGGGCCACTTAATTAACTGTGTCTAGTTATTTAAGCAGTATTCCCTGTTAACACTGCTGGTACACGGGTGTACCAATACGCAGGGAACGTGTAAATGGAGGTACCCCAGAAAAGCATGCAAAGTTGTTTCACATTCACAGCTTATTTTATTAAAGATATTGCACCTAGATTGCACATGTATCTCTTCCAATATATATGTACTTACAAAATAACTTAAGAAAGTACTTATAAACAGAACTCTTTTCACTTTAATCAGTTAATGTTGATGGGGCTATAAAATTTAAAATAAACTAAAAAATTCTCTATTCTAGAAATTTATCTCTTTCATTCAATAAGCCAAATGCATTTTACATAAATGATCTATTTCTATTTTAATTAAAGGTAGAGGTACATGTATGATCTAGAGCCTAAATTCACAGAATCCTACACATCTACTAAACACAAAAACATTAAGAACTTTACCAGCATCAGGTTTTAATACAAATCAGACATGAATTTTTAATACATGACTTCAGCCAAAGTTTGTATCAACAAATTGTAACCAAGTTTATTTTAAACTTGATCTTACCAGCAACACAAGCCAAAACCTGAAGCACATCCAAATTGTCATCCTGACAAACTTTAATAGGACCCTTTTTGGTATAATTTCTTTCATTGTGCTTTGAATACTTTACTAAAGGCTTTCAATTTCTATTTTCAGATTCAATTATTCACTTGTGAGCATTGAACTTACCAATTAATGAATATTTTTTGCTAGGTACATTCTAGTCAAGATTCTGAAAATATCTCCCATCATCAATATTTGCAACTTGACAAAGAAAAACTTAACCCAAGAGCATGAACAAAATTTTAACTCATACATTGTACTTGATTGCCTCCAATAAAACTATTGTAAATACCTTAGCCAGTCTGCAGCCATCCCTTGGAAAATAGCATTTAGTAAATTTCTGATAATCATTTCTGATTAGAAAATATGTATACTACTAAAATTCAATTTTTCCTCAAGTTAAATATATGAAGCCCAGTATACTCTTCTTCAAATCAGTATTTTTAACACATTAGCCTTTGCTTTGTTCTTTGCAATGCTTCTGACATCACAAACACATCTTCATTTTAATACAACTTTACCTTTAGTTCTAGATTCAGAACATAAACATCAGTAGAAATTCCTGACCAGAAAAGCTCATGGCAGCAGCACTAGCACAACTAATTAAGGACATAATTAGCAATGTTAGCAGTACACTGAACAACAACACAACCTCATTGAGGTAAACATTCCACCACCCAATAATGATCAGTTTAGTAGTCTAGTCACATGAATTGAAGGGTGGAGAGCACTAGTGGACTACTTGCATTTTTTCCTACAGGAAAAAATGCAAATAGTCCACTAGTGCTGCCCACCCTTCATATAGTAAACTACTGGATCGTAATCGCCTCTGTCAGCGACAGCACGGGAGTGGACTACTTGCATTTTTTCCCGTGGAAAATACATTATATTTACCATGGGAAAAAATGCAAGTAGTCCACTAGTGCTGTCCACCCTTCAATTCTAATGTACCCAGAACATATGTATCACAATTAAAATTATTTATCTATTATTGATTAAATTAGCTACATGACTTTAGAACAGCTAATCTTTTATTATGATCCAGTAGTTTGAGTAATTATGAAAGAGCATTCTTCACAAGAAAAAGTGTTCACATCAACTGTAAATGTGCAACAGAGCAGCTGCTGAGCATATTTTGTAATAACACCAACATAAAAAGATATATATACCCAAGCCTGCACTAGTGTAACATTTGCTCACTTTACTTTTGAGTTTTGTAAATGGCATCATTGAGTAATTTCCAGATGGTTGGCTCTGCTTCTAATATACTTAGGTCAAAATCTTAGAATTTTTCAGCCATTGCATTTTCCAGAGTAAACCTGTTCATAATAATACGAGTTGCTCATTATCATATTCCTGGTTATAATACCAGTGGCCTATGAATATTATTATCATTATATTCCTGTTTATAATACCAGTTGTTTAATATCCTTGAGCTTATAGGCACAGCACCAATTATTACATATTTATCTTCTTCAATTAGATTTTTTCTATTATTTAACTATAATAGATTTTAATAAATAATTTTTCTTATTTTTATACAATATAATATAATTTTTATATAATAATATAAATGACATCAAATATTCACATAGAAGTCATAGTTGACCTAGTTTTCTTACGGCTAAAAATTCTTAATTTCATTCTTGTATCCCTGACCCTCATGGGTTTCTTGATATAATTTGAATTAGTTACACTAATCACCTGTAAATTATCCCAAGATTAGGAAAATCAATTGTTATTAAAACCTGAATACTTCAACTTGTTACTGGAATACAAGTTCATTAAAATTTGGTATTTAAAAATACAATAGTCATATTACAACGACCCTAACTTGCATACACTTAGTCATAAAAATTACACGGAATTTAATAAATACATGAAGTTAATGGACTTTCCTAGGTTACTTGACGTCAAGGTCAATATAATGTATTTAAGTATTTGAATACCGAATAATTTTTATAACTTTGGCCACTCCATCATTGTTACTCAATCTTCTGGAAATATACATTACTGAAAAATCGCAGTTTTGTGCAACAATCTTTATCAGTGGCTTCAATACGGCATCGCTAATCAAATTTGAGAACATTATTATGTCATAATGGAATACCATAGAAGTAGGGAGTGAAAAAATTTAGAATACTCACTTTTAAAATAATCATTTGCTTGTAATTTATAATTTTCAGCTTCTTCTTTCTTGTCATCTGTACATTTGGCCATATTTTAATTTCACTAGCGAAGACTCGCGGGACTTTAATTCAACATGAGAATAGCGGTGACTTTTTTCTTTACAACCAGGCGGAAGTACACCGGATAATCAAGTTGTTTATTCTCACATATGTATTCAACCGCATTCGCTCAATTCACAGGTGCAACTTGTCTAGATAAATAAAATATCCGATAATTGTAGTAAAAATTCAATAAATTATTTTCTTATAGATGTTATGCATATGACAAGTGAAGGAGTCCGTAGGTAATAAAATAAGCAAACTTCTATATACTAAATCAAAGATAATACAATTGACAACCTCCTACTCTGATTCTAATACACGAAATACGACATATACAATATTTGCAGTCCAAATTATTCTTGAAGAGCATGGAAAGTTGGAAAAAACAAAACGAAAAATTTATTATGCATAGTAAAATCAATGCATGGTAAATGCAATATTAGATTTTAAATGTCTTATTATTGGATCTTTATATGACAGGTATACATAGATTAATAGTACAAAAATCATTCATGTTTTCTATTATCAGGTATTTTAAAATATTTACAAATAAGAATAACATTAACGCGACAGATGCCCTAGCAATTATGTATACAAATAATACATGAACCGAATAAATAATATTAGTTTGCTTTTTCGCTGTACATTTATGTCACATACGGAGTATTTCCCTTAGTCAGAATCTCTTATCCAGAAACTTCCATAAACGGACTCAGAATGATCACTTCAATTCTATATAAAATAGTATGAATCAAATTTTCTTTGAACAAAGAGTCAGCGAAGAATTTGATGTGAGATAAGTTTGTCAAGCTTCATACGCGTATTTGGTAGAGCCATTCTTCAAGGAAGTCACAAATGACCTCTGGACCGTACTTCAAAACTGGCATTAAAAGGATGCTATGTAATATTGACAGGCGAGTGATACCAGATAATTTGCTGCATCGTTAATTTCAATCAGATCGTACACATGAAATATTGCTGTCTTTTCAATAATTAATAACAAAATTGTGGGGTAGTAGTGTAGTGTACAATTCCGAATTAAAATTACCATAAATTGGAGTAAAAAATATCGTGTTTTCATGCCCTTTCCTCATAAAATGCGAGATGAATCATAAAAAATTACAGTAATTATATGTTTCATTGAAAACCATAACCGAAGTAAAATGTAGAAAAAATTGCGAGGCACAAAATATTCAGTTTATACATGACAAAACTGATAAATTCTTCAGTCATTTGGATGCCATACACTTCGATCAGTCATTTACGACAAAATAATTAATTTTTCGTGATTGATATCAAATTATGATACCATGAGTGATTTTTGAGACTCAAATTTATGAGACTTTGTGACCTTCTCTCAACAAATACTCGACATGTACAATGAAAATTTTTACATCTCGCCTCACATGTAAGAATATCAGTTTATTGTGACGAATAAAATAAAAATAATTCCTCATATAGAGCAATGAATATTTAGAATATGGCACTGCTGAAGCAGAGAGACAGAGACAATCCTACGTTCATTCTCAGAACGTTTCAGTCTGATATTCAACACTAAGAAATAAGAGGCTTCTGTATCCTAATTGTCACTTACCCCAGCTAAGCATGCGCCTGCAAGGATGTATGCTAAAAACAGACCACAGGAATACCAGCTACAGAAATGAAGTTACCAAGCGAGCTAGCGAAGACAATCCTTCTCTTCTTACGTGGTAGACAACACAAAAAATCACAAGCATCGCAATGCTGACGTTGGATTTCTTTGGATACTGAAATACACCAACAATGCCAAATATTAAAGGTATTTTGACGAGAACAGACACTATTTATATGCACCTCGTGGAAAATCAAACCCCCCACAAAAAAAATCGTAGGGCAATGCTCTGCATAAAGGGCTTCGCACAGAAAAATAAAGGTCACACACAATATGCATTCAATCAAAAATAAATGAGCTAACAAACTCCATCGAAGGGCGAATAAGGGAATGAAACTCATACGGAAGAGAAGTTTGTTTTTCTCCGGCATTTAGCGTGATCAAAATGTCGACGATCTACCGTAGAATATTTGTTCACATATGACCTATCAAATAACAGCATATCTATATTACATCATTAATTACATATATATATGTATGCATATTCATACCACTCTTGTTTGGGCTTATTATGCGGAGAAATCACAGAATAAATAATAGGTGATATGAACGGAAAGAATGCCAAGAATTATAACACGCGGTGCTAAGAATCGCCTAAATATCTGGTAACATTTTATAATTTCATGAAACAACTCGGTACTTGTACTAGTGAATAAATTGCACATATATTTCGCCTTGCTAAACGGAAGTCATACACTAGATATAACAGATCTTAGGGAGAACATAGATGAACCCAGAACACATACATGCTCACGCACTTCACGGTAAGAGATTGCCCCGAAGAAAGAATACAAGAAATCCGGAAATTATGTCCGCATTAGTCTGTCCAGACACAGTAACAACACAGCCACAAATGCAATGATTGTTTACCAGTCAATTTTCATACAATAAATGATCGTCCATGGACACCGATTACTTTTAAACTAAGATTCCTACCAGCATCAGAAATTCAGTGTGCAACACATAAGGTCCAGATGCACCCCACAGACGCTTCGTTTTTGTGCACCACTCAATGAAATACATGACCGCGCTCATGAACACCAACACACATAAGGAGATACGTGCACAACACCTGATTCCAACAAAAACTTCAGATCCTAACCTAACTACCAGCAAAACAGGATCCCCAACGTGACCAAAACGGGATCCCAACGTGATGAAAACAAGATCCCAACGTGATGAAAACAAGATCCCCAACGTGATCAAAATAGGATCCCCAACGTGACCAAAACAGGATCCCCAACGTGACCAAAACAGGATCCCCAACGTGACCAAAACAGGATCCCCAACGTGATGAAAACAGGATCCCCAACGTGATAAAAACAGGATCCCCAACGTGTCTAAACCAACATGAGAGAGATAACCGTATCTTTCCATTTGTTTGCCTGGATCCAGTAAAAAGTCATCTTTTCCTATTCCCGAAACACTGCGTGTCAGAGTCTTCTAAACTCTTGACAAAACCAGCTAGCAAATACCTCGACAAAACCAGCTAGCAAATACCTCGACAAAACCAGCTAGCAAATACCTTGACAAAACCAGCTAGCAAATACCTTGACAAAACCAGCTAGCAAATACCTTGACAAAACCAGCTAGCAAATACCTTGACAAAACCAGCTAGCAAATACCTTAACAACAATATAGATGTCAACACAATGAGCTCATGTAATGCAATACATCTTGCAGAATGTAACTAATGAAGCGTTAGAGTGGATTTTAAAAAGTAAACAGTTTCGATTTTTCGGTTCGGGCTAATCCAGTTTTGGTAGCGATTTTCTGCGCCATGCTAGTGGTTGACTACTTCAACAGGCTGGATGAAGGAAGGTAGCGAAGAAACTAGAAAGCCTTCCTACGCTCTGAGCTTGTATATCTAATAGTATACTCGTATACCAGCTACACTTCCCTAGTGGAATTAAAAAGCTTAGCAACATTATAAAATTTTGATAGCTTCATAACCGCATTCGTTAAAATGCGTTTCAGAAGCATCTCAAAAGTCAGAACATTGAAGCAAGCAGAACACAGATGTGGTATAGACGAAAGTCCTGCAGGATCTCTGTTGTGCGTTACACTAATACCTCATCTAAGAGCTTAACTATCATAAATAAAGACCGAGGGAGGCATGGAGTGAAAAAAAGAGCTCATGCCGACAATTTAGACTTTATATACCACTTTGCACATGCAAACTGAAAAAAAGAGATAAGGACAAACTCAGTAGCGTTCAAGGAAAAATTTGCGGAAGTGGCACACTGGCTGCGCGCCGTCAAATGAAAAATGGAGAACTTGGCCGAGAAAATCACTGCAAAACTAGAATCTACAGCTACTGAATCTGCTGCAGGTAATTCAGGATATCTTAGAAAAACAGTATCGTAACTCGGATCACGGCATTGTAACTCGGATAATGGCATTGTAACTCAAATCACGGTACCGTAACTAGAAATACGACACCGTAATTTGACACATGGCACCGTAACTCGGATCACGGCACCGTAACTGGAAATACGGCATCGCGCTGCTTTGCATCGTAACTCTGAGCCAAAAATAATTGCTAGCGCAAGAACCGTGAAGTTTTGTCAGCGTGTTTCTTGCTGTCACCTCCTTCAAATGTTGAAAACACCAGCGTTCCCGAATGTAGTGTGCACTGGCATTCACGCTATACTGGATGTTAACAATAAGCAATCTTCAGCACTTGCAATGAGCAATCCTCAGCACTTGCAATAAGCAATCTTCAGCACTTGCAATGATCAATCCTCAGCACTTGCAATAAGCAATCTTCAGCACTTGCAATGAGCAATCCTCAGCTCTTGCAATAAGCAATCTTCAGCACTTGCAGTTTGACTTCTAACCAGTAATCTTTACAACGTACAATTTCGTACAGTAGTCTACAACTCACGTACGTCACGCAACGCAGACAATTCTTTCCAACAATTTTGCCCATTCATTGTGATAATTTCACTTCATTCAACATCGGCTGGCCAGTTTTAACCCCTTCTCTGGCAGAAACGTGTATACACGTTTTCACAAAAACCACAAAAATGGGAAGAAAATATAATGGGAATGGGTTTCGTTAACCACAAAATTGGGAAGAAAAATAATTACACACTGTTTTCATAACCAGCATCAAAAATATTATATAGAACCAAAATAAAAAATTAGTCTGAAAAAGAAACGTTTTTAACAAAAAAATTGTTGGGGAAGGGGTTAATGCAATTTCTGTAAACTCTGTTTCAGCTCGTACGAGTGAGCGACACAACCCTGCACCACACAGCAGACTGACCAACACAAGCATAAAAGCTTCAGCGGGCTCTAAGCACCGAGACTCCTTATGGTTCTTTTGTTGGCCAGTAAATGCAGGCATAAAACTCAAATTAATTTCCGCAGCGTAGCTCTTATAGAGCATAGATGTACGATTTAATACGCACAAAAACAACACTGAAAATTTCTACATTTCATAATACGCGCTCCAACTAAAATGATTTTTTGACAGACTAACAGACAGTAAAGAGCTATATAAATCAAAAATAATAATTTTACACAGAGTACAGAAGACATTTCATAAAAAACATTTAATAATAGCGAGAGTAATATTTTGTTACAGAAACCAATTATCATAATTCTATCATCACAAGTCACCTACTTAATGCATCCCAATGAACACAATAAATTATTATTACTGGGTAAATTATCATTACTATATATCTGGTTTGAGGGAACTAGGCCGAATGATTAGTACAGCAATACCAGAGACGCATCAAGTCTCCTAGCAGTTTACGTCAAAAAATTCATTTAACATCAAAAACTACGACGAAAAAGAGGAAATAAGACACGAAAAACAACGTCTCTCGAGCAGGAGTTGAAGGCAATGACTGTATTGACATCTTTTTTAATACAAGAAGAAAACTAAACTAAAACCGCAACCGATTCTCACGACTAGTGTTGTTGTAGTTAACTCGAGGTGGGTCTCAGGGAAATCCTAGCAACAGTGACGGATAAATGATCAAAAACACGTCCAGAATGTCGGTTGCACGGAACGCCGACCTCCCAGCCCGAGAAAGACAGAGAAGCGAAAAAGTAACCCACCAACAAACTACCAAGCTTATCTAACTACAGATTGAAGCCCACAATAGTTCCTGCAACGCGCTTTGACGATTCTGTGATGAGAAAATAAGATTACTACCAAGAAGCGCTGATCCTTCATAGATACACGGACGAGGACAGACACTATCACTACAGTCAAACCTCGTAATTTTCACTATCATTATTTGCATTCTTCACAAATTGTAGTGCTTTTTAAAGCATTTCTTTGTTATATTCAGTCATACCTCGCTATTCCCGCGATTTGCATTTATGTTTTCCAGCATATATTAATCTCTTCAAGCCTAAATTATGACTTTAATTGCGACAAACACAGAGGCTTGACTGCATAAATGACGCTCAGGAGTGCCACATATTCCATGAGGTGCCAAGTCTCGCAGCCTAAATGTTATGTTTATACGCTGAACTGCAATCCCCGTCAGCGTAGGGGGAGAGAAATACTAATAAAAGACAAATTTAAGCACGTGACTATAAAATGAAATGTTTCATTTCCATAGTTCAAATAGAAATTTTTAGAGTAAGAAGTCAGAAGCATAATAAGAAAGCACAGAAGTTAGAAATATGATGACAGTTGAACTTCACGTACACCATTACAAATATAAACACATTAATAACTCAACAACTAGAATGTATATACAGGGTGTCCCAAAACATGTACCCGCTCTTTCATTGCCCATTACTCGTATATTTTTTTATTTAAGTGTTCAGTGACTTCGATACAAGTCTGACGAGCTGAATTAAAGAAATAAGATTAAATTTTTAAAAATTAAATATCATAGAAGAAAACTTTAATATTCTCACGCTAGTCTAGTCTCTCCCTAGCAATGGGGAGTCAAAGAAGAAGTACATTTTTTGGTACACTCTGTGATATGTGTATGAGAAAACAACTCGAGAATAAAAATTCTGACTCACCATCCCACAAACGCGTTACATACAACATTAAAATACGAATAAAAAGTTCTGTATGGACAAGATCTCAGTATGTACAGCTACAACAACTAAACAAAACACATCCTACAGCGTGGCATTTACTCCTAATTCTCTACGACAAAATCAGAACGAAAATAAAGATGGGCCAACTAGTCTCAAAGTAATCAATGGAAACTGAAGGCACAAATGATCTCAATAGAATACATACAATAACACCAAGAAGGAACACAAGGCAAAGATATAAATGTTCATAAGACAAAACTGTCATCACGGATTGGACAGCCTTTTTAATCTAGAATCTCAGCAATCTTGGAGTAGATATCCGAGAGCACGGACTAGAATTTAAACATATGTACTAGTAAAGAAATAGCACTGTTTCTAACCCTCTAATTGTGGCTCTGAAAGTGCACAAGATGCTTCAAAAAAACTACTGCTGCGACTGCATCAAAACTGGCAACTGCAGCTTGTCTATCCGGCCACGGTGTCCAGTTTGCCTCACAGGTCTGCCTGAACAGCTCTTTTCAGCTCCACACACACAATTTCTTTTCTAACACAATTACTGAAACTCATCTCTTAAAATGTTCCATTACGTGTATTTAGAGATTAGATTTTCAACATTACATTATTCTTGGTATAGAGTAGTTTCGGCTCTGGATATTAACGTCGTAATGGTCGTGCATTATTTGAAGCGTTTTTCTCAGGCAGACGATGAATAATAATGCCCATATGACGTCAAAAAAACATCAGCACATGTCCCTGCTCTATGAACACTAATTACTAACAAACTCGTCCCCAGCGATATCAAACTTGTACAAAACCATTAGTCGGTAGAAACGCACAGGCAAATCCAGAACACGCAATCCATAATAACAGTTATTTCAGATGAAATGTGCCGTGTGAACTGGCAGTGACTAGCACTAGCTGGTAAGTTCAGGCAGACCAGCTAGGCAGGTCTGGACGCGAGTGGCAGGCTTGATTGGCAAGAGAATTATTTCCTCTTTGTTTCTAGTTGAAGCTAGAGAGACTGCGTCAATGCTACAGCTACACAACATGACTCTTGTTGACTTACACTCAAATGGCCCAATACTATTCAATGCAAACACTCAGATGTTAAATATTTTATGTATCAATGCTATTAAAATGTAAACAGTATTTCTTCGTTTTTCCTTAAATAACGGCTGGAGGTTTCATGTCAATTGAAAAAGCAATGAAACCCAAAACCCTGAAAGTCTCTTCAAATATTTTCTATTCATCAAATTGTCAATTACTCCTGTAAAGTAGTAAGCTGAACAAAAATCCGCTTTGTTGATCACCGCCCAGTGCACTACAACCTCACTCAACAACACCGCCCTAACTAACAGAAAATTTAACTTCAAATGGATGCATGGCATAAGCACAAGCCCTTTAAAATACTCTTCGATGGAACCATGTACACATGACCAGCCGGTTCATAACAGGTAGATTGAAGAAAGCCATTCAAGGCCGTAAGTTTCAGCCAAATACTTGACAAGAAAGTCAAGGGTATTAGGCGCAGCCATGAAATTGAAGAATCCATTTAAATGTCCGTCAGATGTACTACAATGACTTTTCCTCCACACAATACACCTCAAAGTGGGGTTCAGATTAAGGAACTTTGGCGAACTCATTTTTCTGCGCGATAATTTTCGGGAATCCTAGAAACGCATTGAAGATAACAATGCAGGTAAAGGAGCGGCACTTAACAGCCACCAGATGAAAAAATCTTGCCCACAGAAAAACAAGGGAGTGATGAATTCAAATGAATTATGTCTTAGTTGACTGTAAAGTTATTGAGATAGGATAGAATAGGAGAGAATAAGGCAATAGAAATGAGCCTTTTGGCCCATTCTTGGGTTGCTACCCAAGTCTAATGTCGCGTAAAATATTGATGCAAACGCACTGAACTGTACTTCAATTTAGTGATTTTGAAGGAAATTCAACATGAAGTGTTCATTGACGTCATGTACAAGTGGATGATCCGAAAAGTGAAATAGTTATGACCCTCGAAAACTAAAGTTCGTGAATGCGATGACCCATATATAAATATTTTCATTATTTTGCAAAAGGGCGGTGCAGCTCCGGTTAGCAACACTTCTGCAGCGTGAATATTTACAGAGGAGAAGAAATCTCAGCCGTTTGCTTCCGAGACAAGGCTGTCAATTTATAGAAACTCTTGAAACAAATCACGGCCACACGCAGGCGTCTAGCAGTTATGGTGTGCTTGAAAATAGTAGCTCTACACTCCAGCAGACTGCTTGACTCCTGAAAAACTCGAGACAAAACTCAAAACAAACACATAATTTCAACAAGGCAGATATATATATGATATATGTACACATAGATGCCTGTGAGCAGGTCAGCAACAGAACAAATGCGCATATTAATTCTGTTTATAAACACTGATTTCTCTGACTAAACCGAGGAGATATTCTTGGTCCTCCCGTGCGTTCCCTCCGCAGTAATAGGAAGAGAAACCACGGAATAAGTGACAAGAGTGAAGGATAAGGCAATGGAACTCGAGCTGGTGTAATGAACCTCAGATAAGCAACACGAATAAAGAGAAGTTATTTCTCAAAACAGGTTCGAGCGAATCAAACGTAAAGAGAATGAAATTGTTTTGCGTGGGTACAGAGAGTTACGATAGTTTATTATGAAATTAACTTACGCTTCATGACTTAATGGATAATCTCAACGATAAACTAAATCGAAATACCAACGATGCAAGTCATTGTGAGAACAAATATAAAATGAAGATTGCAGTGGTAGTAACAATAAAAAATAATAACAAACAATAAAAGTAAGCTTCACCAAGTCAGATCAAGTCAGAAAACACTTATCAAGCTCTTTCTATGAAGAAACGCCTTGAAAACTTTTTCATGAAAAACAAGAAAAAGTTTTCATGAAAACAAGAAAAAACAAGAAAAAGTTAAAGGCTGATGCCATACTACAGAAGTTAGCATCAATAAGTTTTGCTGATGGCAACAAAATAAAAATGACATCGACGACTGGACACAAACCAATAAAGGAACACAACCAATAGCAAACATTACTGTAAGGAAACAGGAGGTCCAGGCATCAAGATTACGTAGAACATGGAAGTTATTGCATGCAAATATTCCTTGTTTTGAAGGAAATTAAAATTTAAAGATTAATGAACAGCTAATCCTCATCATTTACAAGAAATTTGGTCAATATAACTTCAACGAATTAAAATGCGCCATGAATTTGGTAGTCAAATTTCAGTTACAATACACGGGGAATTCTTTTAAACAAATCAATACAAAAACTAATTTCATTAACAGTTTGAACTAAATTCATCAATTTTTCACATGGTCATTTTCCGAGCTAAATCCAAAAATGTCCGGAATCAATTAGAATATCAATTATTCAATCACTGCTGAAATCGCATAAAAAATGGCTATCAAAAACATCCTTAGCAGAATCCTTTTTAAAGTTCGAAAAAATTATTTCAAATTTAATTTAAACTTGAGCTATTCATTATAGCGAAATCGAAAGGTATTAAGATGAGTTTCAATTTTTTCAAGCAGTATCCGGCATAGCAAGTATTGAGGAAAAGCAGTAAAATAGATGGATAATTACGAGTCAAAGCTTTGGAACAAGCTGGGAATTAAAAAAAACCTGCGAAATACGATGCAGCGATTTAGTTTGGTCGCTTGTGCTGGGATAAAATGCAAATAGAGACAGTAGAATAGAATGAGGCTATAGGAACGAACCTTCTGGCTCATTCTTGGGTCGGATAATTACTTCGATAATTATTCGGTTGTTTACCCAAGTCCCATGCCGTTTTTCTAGCCGCGTCAACCATGTCGGCAGCGGGATTCGAACCCGGGTCTTTCCGCTCGCAAGCAGATTCGCTCACCAGTCGACCAAGCTGGTGATAAAAGAGGAGTAGCTGTATTGCTAATGTTGAATTACAGACCAAGGCTTGAAGAACTTTCAAGGAAATAACCTAAGCAGGGCTCGAAGAAATTTCGAAGAAATAAGCAGAGAAAAATGAAAAATATTGATACGAGGTTTACAAAAGTGATATCGAACACTAAATACCAGCCTGCGCAGTACTTCTGATCAATACAGAAATTAGAAAAAAATAATTAAAAACTGCCACAACGACTTCAGTAAACAGATTCAAATGTCTCAGCATAATTTTAAGTATGACGAGTTTCTAGAAGAATAAAACGTTTCCATGAACCTTGAAACTGATACAAGAGATCTAAAGACGTTAAGAATATAAGAAAAATAGCTGTGTACCTGTAAATATTAAAGATTAGAAACACAGAATTGTCCAAGGCAGATTGCAAAGCATTATCAAGTTTTTGTCAGGTATGAGTGCTAAATGCCTCACCGGAGTCATGTTAGCAGAGGGAGGAGTTCATTTTACATCAAACTGTGTGAACTAACCCATGGTACTCAAGTATACGATCCACAATATAAATATGAAAGCACATGATACATTAATATGTAAAAATAAGAGTTGACCTATGCTCTAAATTGATCATTTTCTCTACCTTCTCTTAGGTTCACTTTGTTCAGTTGATTAGGCTTTGTTAGCATAAATAGATTCTGCCTCGACGAGAGTGAACTGCACTGCCAAGAAGCTTGAGAAAATTATAAAATTAGATGCCAAGCTTAGTAGCCACGTCTCGAGGTTACTGCTACCAGCCTCAGATAAAGAGACTGACACCAGTTTTTCCAAGATTGATAATACACAAACCGTTCAAGCCTCGATATTAATAATACCGTCCTGATGCTGGTACTAGTGTTTTAAGCCTTTACTATACACACATTGTTTATGCCTCGAGATTCTGGGTGATATCGGCTGGAACTCAAGTCTCTTCACCATTATACAAAGATTGTTCACGTCTTGAGGTAACAATGCCGAACTTAGGCTGGTATCAGTGTTCTCAACCTTGATTGTACAAAATTCGTGATAACAGCTGCAACTAAGGTCTCTTCAGCCATAATTATACAAAGATTGTTCAAGCTTCGAGATTAATGATGTAATCCTTGAGTCGTGGAGGCAAGGGCAGTTTAGGCACCAAGGGCGCAGCCCTCCTGTCGAGGGCATTGTAGATCACCACCCTGCAGATTTGCTTCAGCGACCGCGGCTTCGTGTACAGCTCCCTGTCAAGAACACACACAATAGAACCACCAATGTATCATTTGTAATGAAGTCTGTTCATTAAGCTTATCTTGATTATTTGCTTTATTCAGAAGGTGTCTGTTTTACGAGATCGAGTCGGCAAATAAAGTTGCATGCAACAATTCAAATAAACTTCCAGAATAGGATCACTTTGTTGAACATTTGTACTTCACGTAAGGCACTCTGGACAACAACGTCAACTGAATTATTTCAATTAGAGAACTGTGTTGATTCGCACAATAGAATCAATAGACAACATTAGGATAAAATGGATAAATGGCCTATACTCAAGGCCTCATGACAGCATGGGGCTATACAGCTCTCACGCATCTACTCCTGCAATACCACAGAGGAGGTTCTTCTCTTACATGCCCGGGTTATCCAGACAAAAACAGCCCAGGCACAAATTTAGTTAACATCAGAGTTACGTCAAGAAGTCATTCACTCATTCTCTATTCATTTCGGTACAGGGGTTGAAGTCTATATTACAAATATAAGTCGCTTACCTAAGCGACTCTCACTGCATCCACTTTTTAAAACCATGGTTTACCTCCAACACACTTTCCCTCACTTCTAACATCAAAACGTCACCCAAGAACTCCCTCCCTTTCCTTACTCTAAATATGATCTCATCACCTCGACACTCTGTTCACTTGGACGATTCCCTCGCAATACCTGTCCTTCGCCTCACCTTATTTCTCACCTTATCAAACTGTGCTATTCTATCTACACCACCAGCTGGGTCGACTGGTGAGCGAACCCGCTTGCGATGCGGGAAGACCCGGGTTCGAAGCCCGCTGCCACCATGGTTGGTTTGTGTATGACCATAGGCGGCTAGAATTACAGCATGGTACTTGAGTACCGACGCAAGAATGGGCCAGAAGGTTCGTTCCTATCGCCTCATTCTATTCTATTCTATTCTATTCTACACAGGTCTCTCAAACACATTGGTTAGTTTTCAGATCTTCCCATTATGAAAAGATCTCAAACACACACTTTCGAATACTAACTCTTTTCCGCATTCATACCCAAGCTTCACACATATTATAATTGCTGCATTCGAAGCTGCTGAAAGTAAACACGCAAGACCTACTTCATAATCTGTAACTATTTCATTATTCCATCAGTAATAATACTAATTTCTACAGGGTGCAGCAAAATGATCAGACATTTGTAAATTTAATAGAACTGCAATAAAGCAAAGAATAAAAAATTTGTTTTTACTTTCCAAATATGTATTTTACGCAATTTTGCTTCATATTCTTTTCAGCTACCAACATGAATTTGATACTATTTCACAAACATTTTTCGTTCTTTACTCTACTTCGCTTTCATGAACCCTACAAACGCGTCAGATGATTTTGTTTCACCCTTGACAATGTGAAAGCCTAAGGCACAGACCCGAGAATATTAGCAAGCGGCTGCTTCATGGGCAGGAGAGCGGTCTGCCTGTGAAGGATTTTGAGGCACTGGTAGAGGGGCACGTGGTTCATGCTGTAGTAGTAGAGGTAGAGGAGACGTGCGAACCTCTGCTCAGAGTCCTTCAGAAGCTCCTCTTTACGCACCAGCAGCTGCACGTAGTAGTACAGCACCTGCAGCACAGGAAACCCAGTCACACATGCACTCAAATTAAACATAGATGTTACACAATACATTTAGGCAGTTTGAACGTTCATTTTAACTGCTGTATCAATGGACATACGAACAGCCAAAAGATACATAATACAACTTACAATACATAAGTCTACAACAAGGAGACAAATTGATTGAAGAAGCTAAAACTCCAGTAAGACAACAAATTCTGTGTATCATGAATACAAAATAAAATATGTACAATACCTTCCAATTTGCTGCTTCAGAGACCAACGACAGCCGTTCTCTAGGAGCAGCGGATTACTGACTAAAAACGAGGCTTCCCAGTGTTATTGCTCGCACTGTTTAAAAATCTAGCAAACGGTTACTGAACGTAATACGCGAACGCACCTCAAGACCTTGGTGATATTTGGTTGGAGAATGTTTGCGTGCCTGAGCAGTTGTGAATATGAATACGAACAAATTTCATCACAGCATAAATGTTCACTTGTTCGCTCGGCCACAGGGTAATAAACTAAAGGTATCAATTCCGAAAGCAATGGCATGAAATATCTCGAGGTTATTCCTATTGATTGAGGAATGCTGAAGAGTACGAAGAGAAAACCAAATAGCTCGGAGTGAGCACAATGTGATCAAAGCACAGTAGCTACAAGATCACAGCACAGTACCTGGTTGGCGCTACAAGATCACAGCACAGTACCTGGTTGGCGCTACAAGATCACAGCACAGTACCTGGTTGGCGCTACAAGATCACAGCACAGTACCTGGTTGGCGCTACAAGATCACAGCACAGTACCTGGTTGGCGCTTCGCTTGAGGAACACGGAGGACTGGGAGTGGCAGATGATAGGTTCAGTGGAGCTGATGCTGATGTTGGGGTTGGCGCCATACTGTAGGAGAGTGGCTGTGAGCTCGTGCACGTACACCAGGTCAGCAGGGGACCGCGCATTCTGCACCATGTCCATCAGCGCCAAGAGGATGTGCTGACTCCGCTCACTAAACCTGCGGGCACGATCATAACTCATCAGGATGGCCAATGATGATAGCTCATCAGGATGGCCAATGATGATAGCTCATCAGGATGGCCAATGATGATAGCTCATCAGGATGGCCAATGATGATAGCTCATCAGGATGGCCAATGATCATAACTCATCAGGATGGCCAATGATCATAACTCATCAGGATGGCCAATGATCATAACTCATCAGGATGGCCAATGATCATAACTCATCAGGATGGCCAATGATCATAACTCATCAGGATGGCCAATGATCATAACTCATCAGGATGGCTAATGATGAGTAGGATACGAGCAAGTAGCTCCTCATCAGTCATGTGGATGGGTGAGGGAACAATGTGCGACTGAGTAAAGATATTTCAACAAAAACCCAGAAATAGCGGGAATAAGGCTGGCACGGAACAGCAGAAATAAGGCTGGCACGGAACAGCAGGAATAAGGCTGGCACGGAACAGCAGGAATAAGGCTGGCACGGAACAGCAGGAATAA
This sequence comes from Trinorchestia longiramus, assembly GCA_006783055.1. Lineage (NCBI taxonomy): Eukaryota > Metazoa > Arthropoda > Malacostraca > Amphipoda > Talitridae > Trinorchestia > Trinorchestia longiramus. The sequence continues at coordinate 17,153 of VCRD01001552.1, read as the reverse complement.
GGCTGGCACGGAACAGCAGGA